>JAODLL010001530.1:0-13071 GCA_026546735.1 Forbesichthys agassizii
CTCTCTCTCTCTCTCTCTCTCTCTCTCTCTCTCTCTCTCTCTCTCTCTCTCTCTCTCTCTCTCTCTCTCTCACTTTCATGGACACCACCTAGAGCCATAATATATAGCAATAGAAACTTCAGGTGACTAGTATGCCTGCTGAAAAACACACACACACTCGCACCTGCTGGCTCAATCTCGGCAGGAAACGAAAATGTATCACCCTGTACAGACACACACAACACACACACACACAGTCTCACATTGCCTTAAGCCATACCATCGACAAGCAGGAGAAAGTTGAGTTTTTCTCACACAGGCGGACAGGAAAAGGCATGCTCACACACACACACACACACACACACATAGTGGTGCACACACATTCACACACGAAGCAGAGCTTCTACCAACAATAAGGCCCCATGTTTCACACAGTACACAGTGGAAAGCGCCAGGCACAGCTGTGAATGGATGCGCGTGGCATTGCAGCACTGACCCAATATGGAAATGTAATGCTGCTAACACTTCAGGTGGTACTAGGTCTCTCCCTGGTTTGTCTTTGTGTGTTTTAGCCTTTTATTATATGGAATTGATAAAGGGATTTGAGGATCCCATGATGGGTTTTTTACATTTATTGTCATTATACATGCATTCGTTCTGTACATTACCATATTTTGGAGCAGTCCAATCCAAACATGCTAACTTGTGATTCTAGGTAGGTTATTTTGAGGGGTGTAACGGTTCACCAAATCGGTTCGGTTCATATCTCGGTTTTTGAGCAACGGTTCAGTTCATATCCCTTCATTAATTTTTTTATTTGAACGGTAATCTGGGATTTTTTTCTGGCCTTGATTACATTCTGTAGAATAGTCTGTTTTCTATACTTTCTGCCACTAGATGGCAGACTAGTACCACCTTCTCAGCCAAACAAGAACACTCTTCTTGCCGCCCACACATGCGGCTACAGTCAGCACTAGGTAAACAAAACAAAAATGATGAGATCGGATTACATTACAACACCCTGCTAAAGGCAATATTCCACTATATCCTTAACATATAAAATAGTAATTGTTTCCTGCTATATTCATCTTTAAACCTTTTAAAAAATCAACAATTTGGAATACTAAGAAGAACACTGTAGCTTCATTGCTACAAGTTACAAAATGCAGACGATCCAACAGTTTGGAACCACATGATGGCAAAACAGTCAGCGGCCAGAGACTGAATTAAAAAATAACCTGGAAAGTTTTGGACAGTCCTCATACCTTGGTGGACATAATGGATAGTTTATTGACACAAGTCAGATGACAAGACACCCACAAGAAAGTTAACTTCTCAGTCATGCCTAACCCACCAACGAAGACGACACAGTATTTGTGTGTGTGTGCGCTGCGTGTCTTGTCATTTCTCAGCAAAATGACACACACAGGCATGGATGTTTCTAAATAAATTGTGATATTATTCCATGTTGTTTCCTTTGAGTAAAGTATATTGCAAAGGCAATATACTCTTTGCCATAATCCAACATCACAGTGACCGGGGGTTCATTCCACGAATGAGAACCCATGCATTCTATAAATTGCTTTCTATTGTGTTTTGACAACTATAAAAAGGCTCAGTGGTTCTAATCTAGTGTTGAGCTTAATGTGAAATGAAAATTGTAGTTTAATTACTTAATTACAGTAGCAACGTATATGAGAGCTCAACAGGCTGCATCTGTAGCAGGTTGGGTGTGTGTCTGTGTGCGGACCGCTATTCTGTATTCCGGAGCCGCGATACAAACATCCACGGTTTTGTGTGTTTCGGTTTCAGAACCGTTACACCCCTAGAAGAAACTGTTAATTAATATTCAGCAGACAAGGTACAGTTCAATCATCATAACTGCACGCTAAGCAGTTGTTAACATTTGGCTCCCTTATGCTACATTTCTACAAGCAAGGACAGAACAGACCACAACCCAGAAGCTGAGGAACCGTTCGTCTGTTCGGCTGTGCCTTATGCTCCCAACAACAGCAGTTTCAACAATGTCTTATTTATATCAGTGGGTGACAGGAACACACCACGCTACCAGGCTTGAAGCCACAACAGCATCCGGACGCACAAACACAAGCTTTAAAAACAAAATGCTGTTGCCGTTTGAGCAGGTAATGAATGACTAGATCAAAATGACTGTCAACCTCTTCAAATATCCGTCACGGTTTTTATCGGGCTCAACGAGCCTCTCACCCTGCTGCCGTCGACCCGATGCAGATTAGCATCAGATCCATTTTAGACATGCCTAGCTCTGCATGTTCTGTCAGAGGATCGCGCTTGCGTAGATTGAGCGCTTTTGTTTTGCCGATTTCAGTGTTACAAGCGGTTACAGACATGTCTGTTGTTATTGGAGAAAAATTAGTTGGGTGAAATGCTGCTGAAACTGACGCAGAAGAAGATGACCATAATGCATTGCTGCAAATCTTCAGAATCACTCTTGTGACATCACCAATTCCCCCTTACCTGAAACAAGAGCACCCATTTTATTTGGAGTGGAGGTGAAGAGGGCCGTAGCTCGAGAGATTGCAAACCAGAAGCTCTAGCAAAGTGAAGAAGATTTTTGTTGGTAACCTGAAAGACGACACCGAATAACAGCATCTGGTAGATTACTTTTAACTCTTGATAATGATATACATTGCCCCGTGCTGCTGTAACCAACCTGAATTTCTCCTACGGGGATTAATAAAGGAACATCTTATCCTTATTTCTTTCTTTATTTTAGCACATTTACCTAAACTGTTCTCGCACAGCCATTTCAACTCAACTCCTGTTACGAGCTAATGGAAGAAGCCGCTGCCGGGTGAATAATGTCCGTGCGTGGCGTGGCACCTGCTTTTATCCCTTGCTGAAATGAGAGCATGCCTGATGGATTAGAGTTGATCGGGGCTGAGTCATCCTTGTGAATCAGCCATGACCAGCATCCCAGGTAGACACGCCGCGCGTCCATAACCCCCCAGTCCGCTTTATATTCTCACACAGAGGCATCCATAACTACAGACAGACGAACGCACGTGCCCCCGGGCTTGCTTGCAGATACGCCCCACCATCTATCACACTGCCTTGCCCTAAAACAAAGACGAAGAAAATAAAACATTATCACACTACGCAGGGTGTCCTCTGCAGCCCTCCATACATACGGATGACTTCCAGATGGCCTCTTCTGCGGTGTTCACTCTTCAACACGCACGCACGCACGTGCACACACACACACACACGGCGCGTAAGCCCCTATTGCAGCCTTCCTGCCCCGTGCCATCTCCCACCACCCCCCCACCCCCACCCCCCCGCCACCACCCTGCTCAGCCCGACTGCTAATCATCATAGAAGCGTGGCCCCCAAAGTGGTGCCGCGTGAGGGGAGGGAGGCTTCACTTTTCATGTACAGCTCCCCGAATTTGGTAAATAGCAGGTGCCCCGGCATGCTCGCTAGTTAAATCAGCCTTTGTTGCAGGGATGGGAAATCGTATTCTTGTTGATTTATTCATCTCACCCATCCCCCCCTCCTTCCCTCCCCTTCCTGCAACCTCAAGGCAGCCAAGGTGTCGCTGGGATTTAGTTTATTCTTTTATACTGGCAGCAAGGCCATCCATGCTGGTGTGTGTGTGTGTACGGAGGCGGGAGTGGGGGGTTTGGATTATATATATTTTACAGGTGGTGTTGGGACTGCCTGCCCAAAGCAGATTATAAATGTTTTGAGGTGAAAAGCAGAATTCTGTTTTGTTTGGCCGGTTGTTTGCTTGCTGGCAAATTTGCATTGCACTTTCATGGTGAATATGCGCAGTCATGTTTTTATTAACAGGCAGAGGGTGGGGGGCGGTGGGAACCCGACCAAGTCAGGTTTGTTTTCCACCACTTAGGTGGGTTTAGCTGCTTGCGCCATACGTGTGATTCTCATTGCCACCCCAGCCGCCGCTGGCGCCAGTGTGTCCATATGTCCTCTGTCACGGCTAATTAACAAGGCTTTTAGGACCCTCGGAGACCCTCGGCAGCTTGCTGATTTACAGACTTCCAGGCCTCACTCCATCTCTATGCCTCCCCTCGTCCATCTTTCTTTACCCATCTGCCTCAACATCTCTCTCAATTTACTGTCTCTCGCTCTCTCTCTCTCATGCTCTCTCGCTCTCTCTCTTGCTCCTCCTCCTCGTTCCTCCATATGTGCAATCTCCTTTATCTCTCCCCTCCTCTATTATCATTCCACCTCCTGTATCTCTGCCTTCAGCTGCGTACGTTCCTGTTTGCTTGTGTGTTGTCTCTGTTGTGAGGCCCCAGGCCCACGTTGATGACCCCCCCCCTCCCCCCTTAAAGAAGTGCTCATAGCTCATGGACATGAGGGATTGTGAGTTATGAATTGTTGCAATAGTAGTATAACGACACAAGACATACTTTATAATACCAGCTGAAAGGAATATGATCAATAATATACGTACATCGATCACAAATGAATACATATCATTGAACAATCAACTTGACACCACCGAAAGCATGTTCCAATCCTTGAGATGGTTCCCCCACCCCTCCACACACCATAATGCCTCTTGCCCACCCACCCCCCCCATACAGTACGTGCAGAGGCGGCAGCAGGAGAACGCCCAGCGACAGAGCAGGGGGGAACCCCCTCTTCCAGAGGAGGACATCAACAAGATGTTCAAGCCCCCACAGCCGCCCCCACGCATGGACACGTTGCTCATCGCAGGTGCCGTATGTTTTCTGCTTGCACACACACACACGCACACACACCTACCTGCAAAGACAAGCTCAGCACAGGTACATTTGCCAACTTCACCCACAGTATTCCAGATATGAACAACAGCCCTTCTCCAGTGTGCACGCACGCACGCACGCACGCACGCACGCACACACACACCGCCCCCTATCTGCACGCCTGCTCCCTCTTACAAGGGCTTGGGCATGTTCTGTAATTATCGCCCACCATTGTCTCGAAATGACATTCATCTAAAGTTTATTGACTCAGCTCGCGAGCCGACGGCCCCGCCCCGGCTGCCCTCTGTATTTTGACCCAATTCACATCCCTCCCCTTCACCTTGCTCCCTGCTAATTTGTTGCATTCTTGTTTTCTCTCTCCGCCCACCTGTGTGTGTGTGTGTGTGTGTGCCCGCGCCCGCTCCCCCCACCCACCCTATACTAATAATAACAGGACAAATTAACAACTACTGCCAGAATGTGAAAGAATTCACCTCGCAAAACCTTGGGAAGCTGTTCATGGCAGAGGCCCTCCAAGGCCACAACAGCTAGAGATGGAGATGGAGGAGGGGAGACGGATGGGGAGAGTAACAGATGTAAGGCTCCTGCAAAACCATCTGCACCAGAGTTCTTTTTGCTTTTTCATCAATGAGATATTCTGATGCAGCAGTCCCAACTCCTACACTTAAGTGATCTGTGTGAATCTTTTAATTTCAATTAAATATTGACACCTCAACCATGCCAAGGACTCCTTGTGTACTTTGTCGCACCATTCAGTATTTTAAGGAAATGCTGCGTCTTATTTGCGTAACATCACCTGATACTGTTACCTAGTTGCATTATGGGAATATAAGTGCATGGTGAAGAGTCTATATAGAATAATGTAACGGTATATTGTAATGGTAATTATGCATTGACATTCTGTGGGATTCAAACATCAAGCAGGTGGAACAAATGAAGTGGTCCAGTGTTGGTCTGCATGCTTCCCATTTTAAAAGCTGCTGTAATAAAGTGCCTGCTCAAGTGCATGTTACATGACTCAACGCCCTCAATCTCCCGGTACTAAAGTAGCCTCTCAATTGTTGCTTTCTTCCGAAGTGAAATTGCATTACTCACCTGGAGCAAACCACCCTATCCTTCTACATATGAAGTTATTTGCACTTGCTTCTCTAATAAAAAATAAGTGCTGATTTGGAGAGAGAAAAAAAGGCTTCCTTTATTGACGTTGAGGTAAGTGTCACAGCTGTGTCCTCGTGTACGTAATCCAATCGCATGGATTTGAAAGTCTTTTTAAGTTCCTCTCAATTGGATTCCCTCAACCCTGGAATTTGTTGGATTTCTTAATCAGTGATGATGCTGACAAACACTACTCAATGTTGTAACTTAAAATGTGCATGGACATCTTTAGCACGTTGTTACATGTAATGCATCACATAAATATTGACATATCTGGAAACAATTAGGGCTGGCCCCAAATGTTTGATCGGGTATTCGTTCATATGTATTTGGTTTAAAATATTGGGATTTGAGTGTTCGTTTTGTCACATTATGCATCCCTAATGGCTTTGTATAAACCCACATGTTAATAATTGAATTGCCTGCCCTACACTGGGCCATGCAATTGGCTGTCTAAAAGAAGAGCGGAGCTATTCATTAAACACACTCTTAATTAGCTAATATATGCTGAATCTTCATATGTGAGTAGCATACTTAAAGTCCATTACTTGATGTTGTACAGTTATGTGCTATTGAAAACCCCCAAACAATCCTGACGCCTTTTGTGATTTTTAAACAGGTTATGAAACATTAATTATAGTTGAGTGTTCGTAATGGTGTTTTTGAGAACAGGTATTTGAAAACTCTTGGAAATACCATAAAGTATTTGAAGCCTGTAAAATGGTATTCGAGACATCCCTAGAAACAATGTATCTAAAAGTATGATGACTTAGAAACAGAAATAATATACCCAATGTGACCTGAGGGCAGATGTATTCCAATAAAAATATCCCAATAATTATGTGGTTTGCTTTTAACTTAAGTCACAATAACATTTAGATTTAAAATCAACAATACAGCTACTATGGCCGTAGCCATAGTAGAGAGCAGTAGATGCGGTTTATTGTTAGAACCTTTGACCCCTGGAATGTCTTCTTGTGAGGCCAGAATAAACTGTTCTTTCACCCTGTAGATTTCATACTTATGCATCTGCTGCACTATATTTAGTTAAAGTAGGAATTATTGAAATATACTGATGTGTCTATTAATCCATGTACTATCTAACTGTATAGTGATTTAATATTTTTGCCTGACTATATCATTGGGTTGTCCTGGATTCTATTATAGATTGTTTAAAATGTGACACCAGATATTCTATTTTGAGAAATTAGCTTTATCTGGCCTCCCCTTCATGTCTCAATGGTACAATATGCCATGGTATTAACAATAATCTTAAATGAACCAAAATTATCTAAGAAATAATGGGGGCAGAGAGAGGATTTAAAATAATTGTAGTACTAATGACATGCACTCATTTTGATATTAAATTGTTCACATCCTGGTGACAAGCAGGCCTAAAATACGTGAGATGATTTACTGCATGATGTAATTTGACATAATACTTCTAATTATGATCAAGATGTCACCATAATCTTAGTTTGTAATCCTACATTGCTCCAGGGTGTGGCTCCAGCAGCAGGCCAAACATACCAGTGGCTGTCTGAGTTAACATTCACAAGCTGCCATCCACTGAATCCAAACGCAGTGTATGAGTTTAGCATTTATTTTAAGTGACAGCATTTAGATTGGTGTTGTGACAATGTGGATTGAATCAAGTAGTAAAGGCAGGGCCCGGAGACATGGGTGTCAAACTGTAGGGCAAATACTAAGAGCTTGTGTTTGAGTGATAATAAATAGTGACAATGGGTGTAATTGGCTTGGGTCACCAAGATGGCAACCAATATGTGTGGATGGTCTACGCCTTTATTTTGCATACATTTTATTTTCAATTAATTTGGTAGTCTGTGTGACAAATGTTTCAGAATAATCATGTAGGTATTTTTAATGTACCGCTTGTACTATTGGGCATATATTTCTTAAAATGAAACCCTCAATGATTTCCAGTGGTAGGCAGCCTACAGAATAATTTTGCGCTGAACTCGTTATCTTTGACTGAACTCTCCTTGGTATCCTCAGTGCATATAAACATTCTGAAGGGCACAGCATAGATACGTGTCATAATATCCTCAGTAAAGATATTGCTCTCAGCCTTATCTGTTAGCTCAATGTATGCGTACATTTGTCTGAAAGAATCAGCATCTGCTTAGACATCTCTCCCGTTTAATTCTCCATGAGATGGCTTGCTGCTCTAAAAAATTTAAATAAAAATATATAAATAAATAAATAAAAATAAAAAAAACCCAAAGACAAAATTGTTCACCCATGAACAATGTACGGAGGTTAAGCCTGCTCTTGCTCAACAGACAATTAAACTTTCAACCTCTCCCCAGAAAGTGATTTAATTTGCTGTCCTAATTATCTTTTATCACTTCCTTTGACATCAGTTTCTCCTCTGCTTTTCAGAGATCACCTTAACTGACGTGTAAGAACGGAGCATTGGAAGCTATGCTCTCTCACATGGCATGCTTAATGGTTATATATTTTGCATTGATGGAGGAGAGGTGATGCTTAATTAGGGTTATGGGATTTATGACTGTACCTTAACACTCATGAGGAGGCGGCTGGATGGTTTCGGAGGAATATAAATTTGGCTACTTCAAATCAGCCAGTGCATCTTGCCTTAGTCCTGACCCCGGCAGTAATTTATCACCACTCAAACACATGCATAAGCTCTTTCAACACATCGGCCACTGTCTTGTCATTGGTAAAGGAGGGCATCAGCAGTTTGATTAACATGAATCCAGCTATTTCCCTGTCAACACAGAATACATTTGCCTTTTTTGACTTGCGTTCCTTTATCTTTTCTTCTACATATATTGCCAAGGCAACTATGTGGATTCAAAATAAATGAATGCTAATTAATAAAAAACACCATAATCTTGCAAATCCTCAAAACTGGTGGGAAGTTAACAATTTATAAAACATGAAAGTCAAAGGTCAATCAGTGTCAAAATGCATCTATTTGAAGAACACATCTCAGAAAGTACTTGAAACAAGCCTAGATCTATCTTAATTTTCAATTAATTTTACGGTCAATAGATCTGCACCGTGATTGGCCGCTGTAGATTAAGCGTTGTGTTCTAGGTGCAATTCCTGTCTGCCTGACACCTAATGCAACAGCTGTCACACAGCAGGCACACAAATCCCACAGGCCATTATAAAGCTGGTTTAATCCCTACAAGAGCAGCAAAAAAAAAAAAAAAAAACATCCTTTCAAGAGGTGTTTCAGAGCATGATACGGTTTCTGTCATATGCGTCTGTGGGCTCTGGGGTAAGGCTATCACGTTCTGTTGTGAGCAAAGTCCATCGCTAATGTCATTCTGAAGCAGAAAGCTGCCGTGACAAATGTAGTGAACGTCCTATTCTAGAAGATCAATCGCACGTTTCATGTAATCTTCCAAAGTGCTTTGTTTTTCTCGTATTTATGCATAGGTTTTGACCTTGGTTGTTACAAATAGTAAATTATGTTTCTATTGATATATCGACATTGTACTGTGGCATTAGATACCATCCATCATCATCCGCTTATCCATAGTCAGGTCACCGGGCAACGCAACGGCTCTGACTGGGGGATCCTGAGGCGTTCCCAGGCCAATGTGGAGATATACTCTCTCCACCTAATCCTGGGTCTTTCCCGAGGCATCCTTCCAGCTGGACGTACCTGGAACACCTCTCCGGGGAGACGCCCAGGGAACATCCTTACTAGATGCCCGTACAAGCTCATCTTGCTCGACGCAAAAGGAGCAGCGGCTCTACTCCGAGTTCCTCACAGATGGCCAAGCTTCTCACCCTATCTCTAAGGGAGATGCCCGCCACCCTCTTGAGAAAACCCATTTTGGCTGCTTGTACCTGTGATCTAGTTATTTTGGCCATGACCCTCCCTTCATGATCATAGGTGAAGGTAGGAAAGAAAATTGCCTGGTAAATCGAGAGCTTTGCCTTCCGGCTCAACTCTCTATTTGTCACAACGGTGCGGTGAAGTGATTGTAATACCGCCCTGCTGCTCCGATTCTCCGGGTAATCTCCCGCTTCAGTGTCCCCTCACTCGCAAACAAGGCGCCGAGGTACTTTAACTCCTTCACTTGGGGTAAGGACTCATTCCCTACCCAGAGTAGGCACAAATTTAGCTTTGCTAATCCTCATCCCAGTTGCTTCACACTCGGCTGCAAAACGATCCAGTGAGTGCTGGAGGTCACGGACTGGTGATGCCATCAGGACCATATCATCTGCAAAAAGCAACAGGCAAAAGCAACAGGCAAAGCAAAGGGACCCCCTCACCCCATACTCCTATAGTATCCTCCTATAGTATCTCCTGGGGAACCCAGTCATACGCATTCTCCAGATCTACAAAACACATGTAGACCGGAAGGGCATACTTCCAGGCCCCCTCCAGTATCCTTGCGAGAGTAAAGAGCTGGTCCGTTGTTCCACGACCAGGACGGAAACCACATTCCTCTTCTTAAATCTGAGGTTTGACTATTGGCCAAACGCTCATTTTCAGCACTTTAGAGTAGACTTTACCAGAGAGGCTGAGTAGTGTGATACCCCTGTAATTTGCACACACTCTCTGGTCCCCCTTTTTGAACAGGTGAACAACCACCCCGGTCTGCCACTCCTGCAATGTTAAAGAGGCGTGTCATCCAAGACTACCTTAGTGACCTTCATCAGGGTAATTGATGATAATCCCTCATCAGCCTCCAGCTCTGCCTCTACCATAGAGGGTGTGTTAGTTTGATTCAGGAGTTCCTCAAAGTGTTTCTTGTAATTACCTCCTCAGTTGAGGTAAACAGCATCTTATCCTTACAGTACACAGCTTGTATGGTTCCCTGTTTCCCCCTCCTGAGGTGGCGGAGGGTTTTCTAGAAAAACCTTAGTGCCGACCAAAAGTCCTTCTCCATGTCTTCTTCAAAATTCTCTCACACCCGCTGTTTTGTCTCTTTCACAGCAGAGGCTGCAGCCCTTCGGGCCTGTTGGTACCTTGCAAATGTCTCCGGAATTCAGCCGGACGGCTTCCCTGACCACCGCTGCCCACAACGATGCTTGATGGTTACCACCCCTTGAAGCACCTAAGACCTTGAGACCACAGCTCACCGCTGCAGCTTCAGCAATGGAAGCTTTGAACATTGCCCACTCAGGTTCAATGTCCCCAACCTCCACAGGGATGCCAGAGAAGCTCCACCGGAGGTGTGAGTTGAAGATCTCACGAGCAGAGGCTTCCTCCAGATGTTCCCAGTTCACCCGCACTACCCGTTTGGGCTTACCTAGTCTGTCTAGAGTCTACCCCCACCCCTTGGCCCACAAACCACCAATCAAGAGAAATAAATGTCTCAGCTCAGCACAGATGTCCAAAACATTTCAGTTGAAGGCAGGTGAATGCAACAATCACTCATGTTTCAACTGGAGGTTTCCTGCATGGTGTGGTTAGTACACCACAAGGTTTTTGCAGAAGTCACACTGGCAGCCCATAAGGACCACTACACGCTGGAGTACAGGAAGACCAATCTAGACTGGGGGGTGATCAATTGACAGCTCTTCACAAGAAAAAATGCGGTCTCAGATTAGATGATATAATCACATAATCAATCATTGACCTTCAGCCTAGGGTGGTGTGATACCACGCAAACTTACGAGAATCCCTATGTTCGAACATGGTGTTTGTTGTAGATAGTCCATGACTAGCATAGAAGTCTAACAACAAGCGCCCGCTGGGGTTTAGATCAGGGAGGCCATTCCTCCCAATCACTCTTTTCCAGGTATCTCCAACATTGCCCACGTGCGCGTTGAAGTCTCCCAGTAGAGCTATGGAGTCCCCTACTGGAGTCCCATACAGGACTCCATTCAGGGTCTCCAGGAAGGCCTAATACTCCGAAATGCTGTTTGATGCATATGCATATACAACAGTCAGAGTTTTCCCTCCCACAACCTGTAGGCGACCCTCTCATCTACCGTGGTAAACTCTAAACTAGCAGTGCTCAGCCAGGGACTTCACACCCTGGGCATCTCCAGAGTAGAATAAAGTAATAAGTAAAAAATTATGAATTTGCCTGGAATATCATATTATTTGATACCATGCTTTGTGCAATTATTTGAACAGCTTCTTAAGAATTACAGTATGAATCAAATTGTTGAATGTGATCAGTGAATTGACTTAACTTATATGATAAAGATTTGTTCTACTGTACAAATGTACAGGAAGTCCCACATATCAATATGGTCAGTAAAATGTAGTCCAAGGTAGAGATGTGGCTTCCAGTTTAACATTGACTCTTTGTACAGAAATAAAGAAATTGATATTATTCTCCATAGAAGTGATTTGTGTTCCATTATTTAATTGGGTATAACTTTTCACAATTTAGCAAAGTTGGAGATAGTGGTGTATTCTGTCTCTCTCACATTACTGGCAAGTTCTTTTGATACCGATTGCCTCACTGATATTGCAGACTATAGGAGCTAGCTTGTAGTTAGAATGTGCCTAATTTTAATACATTTGATATCAAGTTCAACTCTTTATTTGTTCCCATGAAGCAATTGGTTTTGCAGCAAGAATCATATGACATACACAAAGTTAAATCACGTGATATCACATGTTCCATGGTCCCAGGGCATGCTAGAAGGAATGTTGTAAAGCCCCTGGCCAACAACACGTCACAAATGTATCGTATTTTGTATTGTTAACAATTCATACACATCACAAACAAACAAAACTACACATGAATACTCATTTAACTGTTATTAAGGCAAACTTTAAAGAACAAAAGGTGAAAATATAGATACTCAGACTGTGCTTTATTTCCCAGTGGGTGAATACAAGTACATGTCTTTATTGTGTATGCATTGTGATCACTAGTTTGCATTCTGACAACACAATACAGCTTTATTATTTAGATTTCTTTTTTTTCTCAAGTTTCATTCTTCAATAGTGATTTTTCTTTGCACCTACATTTTGACAGTAACAAATGTTGATGCCTGGCCCATGAACCTTGTCCTAAGGTATCCATTTATTTCCTTTGAGAAAAGCAGCAAGCTCACTGACATTCAATCACATTATTTTGGCACAGTGATTTGCTGCCTCCACCTGTGACCTACACTGCGCACACAGTGTGTCTGACAAGTACAGTGTATATAAAACTACATATATGTATGTATATATATATATATGTATATATATATATATGTATATATA
>JAODLL010001531.1:0-13069 GCA_026546735.1 Forbesichthys agassizii
TCTTCATTGTTGTCACATGAAAAGATATACTCACATATTTGCAAATATGTGAGGGGTGTACTCACTTTTGTGAGATACTGTACATGTACAGATTGGAATTGTGTATTTTTTTCAAATTCTTAGTAACTATATTAGTTAATATCAAATATAATTATCCAAAATGATTAGGCTTGCAACAGGAAAAAGCAACTTCACTGCTAAAACGTTACTTGTTCATACAGTATGTATCAATAAATAAATATGTTTATGTAGTGTTTGAGTGAGCATATGCTCAGTTTGCAATGAACCACAGAATATGAGAAGTGGGGTGGGATATGTGCATAGAAATAATATATTTGGCTTTATTTACTTTGACCATATATTTCTATTCAGAATTCTTCCCACGATATACACTTCTGCTTGAAGTGGTTTGGTTTGTCTCTTAAAAGGTACTGTACGTCATTATGGAGAAGCTTGTTGATATTTGAACTTAAACAAAAACCTCTCCCTTTAATGCCATAGGATGCTCCCTCAGAAACTGTAATACAGAATAATAGTGGGCCAGCTTCCTTGTGCAACCCCAAAGGAAATGTTTCTCATACACATGGCCTCCAAGACTCCAATTTATTAGGATATCATGATCATCAATGGTATCAAATGCTGAACAAGTCTTAGAGAACAAGAATCGAGACCTACTTCTGATCAGTGTTAAGTCTGAGGTCACTGATTATTTTATTGAAAACAGTTTATGTGCTGTGGTGTGTTCTAAAGCCTGACAGAAACCATCTTTTCAAGTACCTTATCTGGCATGGCAGGTTGGATATGGGCCTAAAGCTGGTCAATGCATTAACATCAAGGTTGGGTTTCTTTAGTAAGGGTTTGACAGCAGCTGTTTTGAAGGCGTCTGGAAAAATGCCAGTTTGTAGTATTGTATTAATGATCTTCAAGACATGACCTGACCGACAGTCGAATACCTGCTTGAAGAATGCTGTAGGTACAGGGTTGCTACATGAGGTACCTATAATCTCTCTGGTTTCACTGCTCTATTCAGCTGTACACCAATAACAGCTTAGTAATTGGTGTTGCAGGTCAAGATCAATAGCATTTTGAAGCAAAGATTAATGTAGCCTATACAGATATTACTGCAGGTATACACTCAAGTGAATTTAGCTCATATGAACTACATTTCTCAATACATTTCAGAATTTTGGTGATATTTAAACACACATATCTAGAATTTCTACCTGGTTACACATGTAATAGATAGAATTGAAAAAAACAAGTAGTCTATGTAAAATGGAAAATTAGTGGCGCTCACATTCAAGAAAAACAAATGGTACTTTGTAATAATAACGGGCCTGTGCCCCAGTAGAGCTTTATGTCTAGCAACGCCACTCATTAGGTCTATATGTAACTTATAAAATGTCCACTAGGTGGTAGGCTTTTACTTTCATGTACTGTAGGCTTCCTCAATGCACTGGCAAATGTGTTTAATAAAGCGTATGTAAGATTGAGAGCAAGTTAAAATATGAAAAAAGTACTATTTGAAAATCAACAACTTTATATTCCACCCATCCCATATGGTATTAGGAATCTTTAACTTCCCCACAGGGTTATTTTCCTTACAGACAGTAGTCAACACGTATACACTCTGTACACATACAATACATAAAATATAATAAACGCAGTCATTCCAAAATACGATCCTAACATGCATTCACAACCTGTTTAAAAAAACAACCAATGTCAGTTGGAACAAAGAACAGTTTAAATATATTGGTGGCCAAACCTCCGGCCGGATGAAAGAGGTTTAAACGCATAAAGGATGTTATTGCAAATCCAAAACAATAGCCTGGGCTTTAGAGTTGGACCGTTTAACAATGTTATTAAACGGATGTTGAGAATTTTACGACCTATTAGGAAAAGTACAATGGAACTCCATTCAAAGTCTGAGTTCCTACATCATGTGAAGTCAGGGCACATCCACATTCCTAAACTATATTTAGATAGCAACACTGAATGTTCCCCTCTGTTGTGACCAAAGTGTCTATACATAAGGCTCCTCTGTGTCGTCTTTGTGTGTTTCTGGCCCTCATTTCTCTCTTTTTCTCTGAGTGTGGTGGATGGGAGATGCTGTCACGATCCAGCAGGCTGTGTGGATGATTAGGCCCCAGAATGGTGATGTCATTGGGGGAAGTTGCTGCCTAACACATCCCCTTTAAGGATAAAATGTTCACTTTCTGCCTAATCTACTCCACCCACTGACAGGTGCCATGATAACGAGATTATCCGTTTTATTCACTTCACCCATAAATGGTCATGTTATGGCTAATCAGTGAATATGTCATACTGTATATAATGTAACAAGTTACATTAATAAAAAGCTATTTAAATTAAAAATATTTTAAGGCATTCTATAATTAATTAGAAGTATTAAAATAAAATTCAAGGTTAACTGAAAAGATAAATTCCAATAGCAGAAATAACAAACAGGTTTTTATATTTATACTGTAAATACACCTTTGTGTACAGTATAATACAAACTACATAGCCAAACTTTTCACATAAGCACCATACAAGATTTGTATAACTGAACATGTAAATTCAATGTCGACAGTTGTAGTAAGTTGTTATCAGTAGATAAGGCTACTGTAAACTGAGCCATCTGCTGCCTTATCAGTGAAAGCATACAAAACCTGCACAATTAAAGCCCAATGTAGACAGGAAATCTAACGGAAAATGTTGTTATGCCCACATTGTATAATGCCCATAATAAACATAGCCTGAGTCACCTTATAGCTTGTTTGAAAGTGGAAACTGATGACGCAGTGGCTAATCATTTCATAATGGTGTGAGAGAAACTAAAATGTTCTTTTTTTAAATTATATGTTTAGAAAATAAACACTGTAGAGCCAATGTTGTTCTCACATTTATCTCCATTTAGAATAAATTTAAAAACTCAAATATTACTTGTTTATATACCCTTATTATATAATTGTATCAATGCATCAATATTATCTTGATTCATCAAGAAATATATATTGTACATAGTGATACTAGTGATACCAGTATGTGATGGCCGTGACTACAGCCACACATTTAATTTAAGTACTTGCACCA
Organism: Forbesichthys agassizii; assembly: GCA_026546735.1. Classification (NCBI taxonomy): domain Eukaryota; kingdom Metazoa; phylum Chordata; class Actinopteri; order Percopsiformes; family Amblyopsidae; genus Forbesichthys; species Forbesichthys agassizii. Next base: position 3,100 of record JAODLL010001531.1, read on the forward strand.
CACTTGCACATAACCACATGTTCCTTGTTAGGTTCTTTATTCGGTCGTAGTTAAATGAGTGCACGCATTTGATTAAGTTATGTTTAAAGTTTATTTCAGTTACCGTGGCTGAAGTGTGGTGTGACCTCCTCAATGGCAAAGGAGCGTCTGATCAATGGGAACAACTTTTATAGTATCAAAACAGGAAGTGGCTCAGGATAATTCATCCTGTTGGGATTGGCTGGGGTGGTGTATGTTTGTGATAAAACGAGTAAGACATGTTATGGGATTAATAGTAGCTATATAGTATGTATGTGTGGGTATATTAATTAGATAACTTCACTGGTGTCTAAGGTAATAGTATTAACGTTGGAATGGGTAATGTAAATATCATGTTGTATTCTGACCCCTTTGGTTGGTATTTGGTTTGGCTAGCTAGTGTATATATACTTCGTTTTGTTTCAGTCTTAGTTAGGTCAGTGTTGGGGTAAGGTCTTTTTTTGTGTGTTATTGTAGGGTCAGTTGACTTCATGTTAATTTTTGATTTATTAAGATGTGTTATTGCATAGTAAGATTTTTGTCTATTTTTGGTTTATTTTGCCCATCCTATAAGTTGTACATACTTTGGGTGAATAAACATCATTATTAATTTTACCCTGACTTGCACCCTGGTTATTCCTGGCTCGGTCCCTCACACAGTAGTCCTTAAAAGTATGCAGTCCAAGACTGTAACCTAATTGTAAGCTATACACTTTGTCAAATTCAGCAAAAATCTTTTTGTTATTTTACTGTTCTCTGTCCATGCTGAAAAAATGTTCTGGTACTTCTACACAGGCCTAGTTATGTAAATAGGCACACAAACAGTGGCGAACACCGCTACAAATACTTTGCAATACCTTTCCAAAGTGTGGGCTGGGCTTCTGAGGGAGCACCCTATGGCATTGAAGACACAGGTGTCTATGTTTTGAGTTCAAAGTTCTCAAGAATGACAGACCCTGTCTTTAAGAAGTTACAGTATGTTCAGATGATGTTATTAGCCTGAGTTCCCAAACCTCTCCATCCCCCTCAATAGAATACGTTTCTGCCCAGGGCTCCTATGGCTTAAAAAAACACTTGACATTGTAGCAAATGTTAAAAGATGACTACAAATTTATTCCCTTAATTTTTAGTAATACAATTATAATTTCATTTGTATAATAGGTTTGTATTTCAAATAGTTAATCATTCAATATTTGTTTTTTGTTGCTGTAGTTTTGTTTGTCAGTTTAGTTTAACAACATTTGGTCAACAGTGAGGGCCTCGTGTATGTACATTAGCAAGCACAGCATAAAAGTGAGCCCGACAGCGCATGCTGTGCCATGGTAGGAATAATTTTCTATCATAAAAACGTAGACCAGTTGTTTTTGGATAGCGTTAAATCAGGAAAGCAGGCTTTAATAATACAATGGTGCACAGTGGTTTATGCAGCTTAGAACAAAGGGGAAACAGTCATTGCCACCCCCATAGGTAAATGTTAATTTGGTTGTCCAGTGTGGTTTCAGACTTTAGATGCAGACACAGCTGGGTATCGGGGGAATACAATGACACAGCCATATGCTGCCATCCAGTCTGTAGCTGGGACCACTGCTGGGTGAGGTTGAAATGTAAATTAAGCACGAGATGCAAAGAGCACAGGAAATACAGCTGAAATGGTAAATTAAGTATGACATGTCTGCCAAAGGCAATAAACATAATTATTAGCACATGACCAAACTGTGCAGCACAAGATATTTTCATCCCATCTCCTGTCCGCTTGATAAGATGGATCTGATCTCTTCTTTTCTTCTTAAATGGCTCCAATGTGCAGGCTGTGTTGTCAAATTATCGGAGGTTACTAGCACTTGATCTGAATGTAAAAAGTGACTTAAATTCACTTTATGTTGGCCCCGTTCCTCCAATGTTGATTCTACCCGATAGAGTAGCCATGGAGGCCCTTCTCTCTGTCTCTCACAGCAGTGAGGACCTCCAGCACCGGCCTGTTGGTGGGGCTACTTCCCCCCAACCTCTGGTCTCCCCGTTGGATCGCGTAGTTGCTGTCCTCTGAGCATGATGTCAGAGGAAGATGGCCGCATGTGTAGGGCCGGTGGTGTTGTGCCAACCATCTTTGTCTTGATCTCAGATGGCCTTGGAACACCTAAGTCACTCAGACCTCTGGATGGATACATTTTTCTGTGGAAATGTTTCTTTCAGCTGTCTGTGAATATTACTGAAGACAGTCGGATTCTGCCTATTCCGTGGTTAAGTCATGTTCAAAAACATTGAAGAGAGATTGTTTTCCTGTCACTTGCAAAGAGAGTTCAGTGTAGTCGCTAATATTCTGTAAATATCTAGTCTGTGTGGTTGTTTATATTTTCATTAAAACAACAAATGGTGTGCTTCTGCTGTGTTAAAAGCATCTACTCTAAAAACCAATATAATGACCAAGAAATTATCATCAATATCAATATTTAAAACCTGAGAGTATGTCTGTCAGGACAAGGTCACAAACCCCTCCTTCTTCTGAATTATCTCTGAAAGACAGGCCATTAGACTTAAAACCATTTGGGGATCAATTTGTTTATAGCACACTAATGATCTTCATCTTCTCCCCCTTTTGACACATTTTGTGTGGCAATACAACATATGAAAACAAAAGGCTTATCAGACGATTTCCTCTAATTTCTAATGATATACAAAAATAATATAGATAACGATATTCGGTTTGGTGTGTGTGTATAATGCGCAGAACACATTAAGATTATTTTAAAAAATGTATAATAAACTTTTTACAACTTAAGTTTACAAATAATTAAACTTATACCAATTGAAAGTTCTAAGTGTAGTTGCTCTCTTTCAAGCATGTAACTGGTATGAGTAATGTGTTTTTTTTGCCATTTTACCAGTCCGTTCTGTCTCACCACGCCTTTTCATCACCCACATTTTTAACTGATGTGTCCACTACCTCTGTATTTCCTACTTGAATGTACATCAGTGAAACTCTGCATTGTGTGTGCACCTGTAAGGTTGGTTATTGCAGGTCCTTCCTTTTAAACAGTCCAGTTCTGAACTGTGAAGTAGGCTTGGTTGGCCAAACTCTTGAATTGGGAGCAGATCACTCATGGTCATTCGTCTCTTGGTGGTGTTTTGGCAGGCGGGTAAGCAGATCACACTGGGCTGGAAGACAACTTAGCCCAACATTTCCTCTATTGCTATAAAATAATCAAATTTGTAATTTGTACTGATTACAAACTAAAAATGTCATATTTTAAACTAAACCATTAAAATATGTAAAATAAATCAAATAAACGTAGTCAAACACATTGTCAAAAGAAGCTCTAAGGCACCAAACTAATGTTAATTCTTCCTCCTCCCCACTTTTGGTGTTTCTAGAACTTGAAACCCACAAGATCTCAACAGGGAGTCCAACACCCAGACCACTAGGCTAAAGCTATCCTTTTGTTTTATCCTAAATTTAAATGTAATAGAGCAATATTCACTTGAATCTGCTAGGAATCTTTTATCCAGGATTTGCCACGTTTACATTGTTCAGAGTCACAAAAACACGTCCCCCTTCTCCAGTCACTTTAGAGATAATGGAGCAGTGAAATTTTCCACCAATTTATCAGATGAACATGTCTAAGAAACTCAGTTCGATGTTACTAGCAAATCCTGCTATGTTCTGTGTTTATTGTTCTACAGCAGCTAACCCCAGCCACATGGCCAATTTAGTAGCTAGAATTTCTTTTTTAAATTAATTCCAACATCACCCCAGGATCATTCAGGATCTTACATAGCCCTTCACATCCAGATTGCAGCAGCCTTTGAGCAACTAAATTTTAAGCATTAACTTTGTGCCCTTTAAAATAAATAAATGATGCGCCCTGTTACGATCTCCATTAAATTATGTTGGTTGGGGTGTGCCAATTTATGAGTCAGTGGCATCACCACATTCTCCTCTTATACTGTAGATACAAGTCTTATTTGAAAATAAAAGCAACATTTTTAGTCATTATCTCACTAAAGTATTCATTAAAAGTTGGATAAGTCTTTCTGCAATCCTGCAAATTGATTAACTCTTAGCTCTGTACAAGTGAATATTACCCATGATTCACCTTGTTACCTTTTCACATGTTAATCTCTATAGTGCTGATAGTGCTATAAGTCTGATTGCCTTAGTAGGCTTGTAGTTTAGTTTTTTTTTTTTTTTTAATAACCAAGGACAAGATTACAGTGTATGATCATGTTAGACTTTGTATAAAATAATATCTATGAGGGTTGTTAAAATTGTGACATTAGCAATGGTGTAACTGTCTATTCTACAGTAGGCTGCTATGTCTAACTGTATCCAACTGTATAACCAATTAGATTTAGAATAGACTTTTTAAGCGAACACAGTTTTAATTAGATATAGGCCAATTGAAAATTATGGAAATCTATTTTAATACCTGTCGTTTAAATCAATTGTATTATAGATAATATTATAAGTCAACTGCTTGTAGATAAATTTCATTTTAGACTGAATTATAGAAAGGGAATATGTCTCCCGACTGTAGACTACACAAGCGCGTAGACCTACAATAAAAATGCCGGTAAGTGGCCGTCAACGTCTCTGTGTGCAATTACAGTAAAATCATGCGGTCTATCGGTCTATACCGCTGCTGCAGACATACCTCAGGTTGATCGTATGTACTTGGGAATTAATGTGACTTTATTAAAATACAAATGAATGCACCCAGAGTGAGATAATTAACAATAGTAGGCCTATAGTTAAATAGTTTAATGTGCGATCTCCCATTTACTTACATGGAACGTTGGGTCGTTCTGGTCAGCACAAAGGGTGAGTAACCACCCAACATCCCGCAAAAGACACGAATGCGGAAGTGCAGTCAGTTCAAATCTATGTTAAATTAAATTCTCTCTGGTACGCATGTTGAAATTGTTTGATGAACATGGAGTCGAAACAGCATATGCAAGTGAGGACACTGGAAAACACAAACTTGCTGAAGGCCTTACCATTTGTATGCTACAGAATGTTATCAGGCAATGGCCACTGCAAAACTGGAGTCAAGGAAAGCATGCTCTTTGAGTTCGCCATTACAACAATACTGGTCTATAAAAATTGAGTTTAATACCAGATATTAAAAATGAACTCTGAATTAATATATTGTAGTTGTTTTTTACACCTGCGACCTGCGAAGTGGGGGGAATACACACACCAGGCCTGGGTTTACAGGATTGGACAGAAAATGAACCGAACACAACGGTTTCACTCTGCGTCAAGTAAGCCGAAAATGCTTAAATTACGCAACCCAAAAGAATCCTGCACCCAAGCACGGCTTCAAAATCGACCCCGCTACTACCACAGAATACAACCAAAGCCAACCGCCAAATAATGATTCCGCAACATATTAGTATAACCCAAACGTGAAAACCCAAACAACAACCCTAACAACCACTATATCTCGTAACACGAGCAGGGTTGACTTCTAGCCGGTGTGAGCGCGTATAGGCTGCCCTTTTGGTGCAACTTTCTCACTCAAAAAAGTATAATACAAATAGCCTATAATACAAAAATAGCTAATGGCTCTTACCACACTTCTGCCGACAGGTGAAGAAAACGTTGTTTGCAGCCGCTCTAAATCCATCGTATTTTCCAAATATATGATTTTGGTGGGACCTCCATACGGATAGGAATACTTTTCTATCATGAAAACGTTGACCAGTTTTTGTTGGATAGCGTTGAATCAGGAAAGCAGGCTTTAATAATACAATGGTGCGCAGCAAGAGAGAAACGTGTGGTTTTACAAGTGAAAGCCACCAACACAATTCTGAGGTAACAAAGGCATGTTTTGCAGTGTTATACAGCATAGAAAAAAGGGGAAACAGTCATTGCTACCCCCATAGGTAAATGTTATTTTGGTTGTGTCCAGTATGGGTTCAGACTTTAGATACTTGACCTGCAGACACAGCTGGGTATGGGGGAATACAATGACACAGCCATATGCTGCCATCCAGTCTGTAGCTGGGACCACTGCTGGGTGAAGATGAGATGGGCAATACATGTAAAATAAGCATTGTCTTTTGTTTGTGGCAAATGGTACATTTAGGCATGAGATGCAAAGAGCACAGGAATTACAGCTGGAATGTTAAATTAAGTATGAAATGTCTGCTAAAGGCATTAACCATAATTATTAGTTGAATAATCAAATCACATTTCTTCACATTGCATTTTATGTTAGACGTACTAAATTTGCAGCTGATCGCGTGATCAGCACTTGGCACTGCCCTCTCTAACCAGAACTTGTGGCACCTGAAAGCAAAACTGGCAACTTTAAGAAAAAGAAAAAAAAAGATAAATGATCAGGACATATAATTAAACCCTGCTTTAGCATTTGCACAGCCAAACTGGATGGCGGACCAACCAGCAACCTGTCAGAGGGCTAAAAGGAATGGCTTTGAAGTCAAGCATTTGTCTAGAAATTATGAGCTACTCCAGAGAGAATGCTCTAGTAGTTTCAAAATTATCTTGAGGTCTATGCCCAATAGGACACAGCCAAGTTTAAGAGACATAGAAAATCCTGTGTATGGTCTGTATATTATTATAAAGTAGTGTACATTTTATAATAATACACATTTACTTTTTTTTTTTTTTATAGAAATTTCCCTAATCATCCCTCTAGTTTGTCTTTCATTGTGCAATATTTTAGTTAGTTATCTTAGTTTTGGATCGGCTTTTCCCATCACACAGCATCTGTGTCTGGCAGGCTCTGAATTTTGGTCAGAGCAGAGCTCTCCACTGATGACTGGTGTGTTCTCATCCTGTCATACACAAAGCAATATATATATATATATATATATATATACACACATACAGTATAATGTGTATAATTAGTTTTTCAATATTGTAATGTTTCGTGTTCCCAGTCTTGTGTTAGTCTCGTCACTTCATGTGTCCCTTGTATATTGAGCCTGTTTCCCCGTCACTCCCTGCCCAGTGTTTCCCAGTCTCGTTAATTCCACCTGTGTCTGGTTAATCATGTCTGATGTGCTGCACCTGTTCCTCATTGTTGTTAGCCTATGGTCTGTCCTCATGTCTTGTCTACGTGTGTATTTAGCTCCAGTGTTTCCCCAGTCCTGTGTCGGTAATTGTTGATGTTAGCTGTCAATGTCGCGTTGTTCCTCGTGTTCCTGCCCTTTTGTTTCTTTTGTAAATAAACCTTGTTTACTTTATCTTAGTGTCTTGCGTTTGGGTCCGTACCTCCGTGAACCGTGACAAATATAAAAACAAAAAAATAACTTGTTTTTATCAATAGTTGTTAAAACATTAAAATTGTAAAAAGACTAGTTCTCCGATATCCAATTTTGTGCTCAAATCAAAAATGGAAAAAAGGGATAAAGCCAAAATTCCATTTTGGTTTTTATTATAGGGCGGAAGTGACAGAGAGCGATGGGAGTAACCATGGTTCGATAAAATCCAATACTAGCGGTCTTGGAAGATGATCACGGTAGCCTAAAATACATATAGCATATACTAGACAGACTAGTTGATTACAACTAAAACTACAACTTCTTTGACATCGTGGCTGGACTGGTGGATTATGCAGATGTAGTGAGGGAGCTATTTGAGAGTGGGAAAACACATGCCGATATTGAGAGAGCTATTTGAGAGTTGGAAAACACATGCCGATATTTCCACATCCCTTATTAGGTGTCTCGAGATAATCTATTCTTATCATTTGATTATTTGTTTTTTAATATCTCTCCGTCTCTCTGACCAACTCTGTTGCTGTTCCGTCCTAATAATCAACTGTCCGGCTTCTTTATAGAATAAAGTATCTTCTCTGGTATGCAGTCAGGGTTCCGTTCTGGTTTGGGTTATGTCAATGCAACTGTAAAGGTCTTTAACAATGATCACTGCCCTTACCTCTAAGCAATATTACACTGCTCTCTTTATTGACCAAAACATTCGATACAGTAGAAACTCCATTCCCATGGGCCAGCTAGAGTATTGGTGTTTCTGAGCAATCTACAGCCTTATTTTGTAATTACGGCTCTAATAGCGCAATGTGTTAAATACAAACACCTGCCTACACACCAACAACACTCTCCACCCTTTTCTGTATCTTAGGGTGTGCCTTGTGGCTCAATCATCAATCAATCTTTAACCCCATGCGGTTCTCAATCTCTAATAACATCTCAGGCAGTTGGAAACTTATTTAACTCAGACATCCTAACTCTCCCGGAAGGTCCAGGAGTCTTTATACTAGCGGCTCCCTGACCCCTACAAATAATATACAATCTCCCAGGAAAGCGAAATCTCCCAAAAAAAATCTACCGAAATCAGGTGATAAGAAAGAGAGATATAAAGAGAGATAAAAATATTGTCACCTTTGTGTACTGATGATGACCGTTTTATACCCCGTAGGTCCCTCACCTGAAATGTTTAAATCAATGTCATGTGGTTTGGCAGGAAGGTCTTGCCTAAACCTGTCTGTGTATACTCTGAGGGCATCGAGCTCGAGGTCATTAATGATTACAAGTATTAAGGTATTCTAGTAATTTTCTATACACATCTTTAAGCTGCAGGCCAGACTCAGATATAGACTTTGTTAATTTATACTGTACTAATGTGACGGCTTGTCGGGGATGAGGTGAGTGCAGGCGCAGACCAAGGAAGCTCAGGCAGAGAATGTTAACAATGAGCAGTAATGCTCAAAATCCTTTAATGAAGGTTTGTGGGAACCCCGTCGCTGGAGACAAACAGGTAACAACACGACAATCACCGACACAGACAAGATGAACAAGACAACAGATATAGCCCTGATGGGCAGCAGGTGACAGGGGTTGCGCTCTCCTGCACGTGTGGTAGGCGTGGCAGGAGATGAGCAGGTAGCAGGTCTGCGGTCAGAACACCGGGGAGGCGGGCACTCGGCCCCGCCACCTCGGGCGTTACAACTAATCACTTATTCTTCATCTCCACTGCTAGATGACAATTATACGTATGTGTGATTATGGAGATGTAGTATAATCTATAGACTGGCAGGGAAGGGTGCTCTGGATCATCTAGATTTTATGTATCACTCACACTGTTAGATTTGATTGAACACTCATAAAGGACTCAATATAACTATATAGAATCAGTGCACTCTTTATACATCTGTAGACAGGCTATCCCTACACACTTGCTGCAGGACTCATTGGCTGCTTCTCATCTATAAAAGTATTAAGCCTCACTCCACCCCATCCCATGCACCTAAAGCAACATTCACTCTCCCCTTATAGCACCCATCCGTCAATGTTATATTCCTCTGCTCCGTGTTGTACACATGGTGTCCGCTCTTTGTCTGTTCTTTCAGTTTTCTGTTATTTTGTATCGTCATGGTGATTTATGTGTTTCTTATGTGCTTTGCCTTTAAAATTATGTATACACTTCATTTTCTTAAATTATTTTCTTTCTTCCCTGTCCCATTCCCCAAGAGGCATGTTGCTTCTTGATAGGCCTTTATTGTAAGTATAATTTATTCTTAATTGATCTGACTAGTAAAATAAAAGGTCTTAATTTAAACATGTTGGAGCTATTTTCTTACATATATCTCTGTTACACGGTGATATTATGCACAGTAAGTCAAATTATTTATTTGATCTATGTGATAGTGTGCATTTTCCTAATGCAGCCAGAGGGTTACATTACTTTTGCAGTAGAATTATGTTGTCTGGTTATAGGATCTGTATCAGCATCACGTCTGGTGAAGGATAAAGTAACAGGAACATTATATTCACTACATCATGAGTAGAGAGTAGAGTTTTTCAAGTGAAAATAGAAGTATGACAAATGAAGGTATGAAAACATTTACTTTGTAAACTGCCTTATACCTCAAATCTCCAGAGTGGCATGGGATCAATCAATCAATCAATCAATCAATCTTTATTTATATAGCACTTTTCATACAAATTCATGTAACACAAAGTGCTT
>JAODLL010001532.1:0-13069 GCA_026546735.1 Forbesichthys agassizii
TATATGTATATATGTATATATATGTATATATATATATATATGTATATATGTATATATGTATATATATGTATATATATATATATATGTATATATGTATATATGTATATATGTATATATATGTATATATACATATATATACATATATATACATACATATATATATATATGTATATATATATATGTATGTGTATATATATATATATACACATATTCAGCATATATACTGTATAAATACAGTACTACTCACCCAAAACACACATTTCTTTGTCGCAATCGTTTTCTATGCAAAGTGGCTGTCCGTTGCCATGGCTGCTGTTACCAGGGTATCGCTTTACCTACAGTAAATGCCTAGATGCGTTGAAATGCCAATCTGAGGACACTCTCACTGTACATGCAAAAGACATCAAAACGTGACACAATTCTGCTAGGAGAAGGCGACTACAAATTCATACATGCACATATGTCCACACAATGCAATACACACACATTGGAATTTATTTATTTATTAATTTTTTGATGCACAGCCAACATGTATGGTTCAGATCTGTAATTGCCTCTGAGATTTCCATGTATGCGTGTGCGCTTGCGTGTGCGTGCGCGTGTGCGTGCGCGTGTGCGTCTGGAGCAGATAACACTGGCATCTTAAGGTCATGAAGAAGGGAAGGGCACATTTGGAAACAGTATATTGTTGATCCCAACATAAGGAGAAAGCGTGCGTGCGTGCGTGTGTGCGTGTGTGTGTAGGCCTACAGCAGGGCTATTCAACTCCGGTCCTGGAGGGCCACACCCTGCATGTTTTAGATGTCTCCCTGCCCCAACACACCTGATTCAAATAAACGGGTCGTTATCAGACTTCTAACAACTTTGAAACAGGTGTGTTGGGGCAGGGAGAGATCTAAAACATGCAGGGTGCGGCTCTCCAGGACCGGAGTTGAATAGCCCCGGCCTACAGAATGTTAGATGGAATCTGCTAAATCCTCCAGGATTTAGCAGATTCCACAGTGTGCTTGAATGTGTGTATGCATGCCTAATCACTGCAAGTGTCACTTTAAGCCATGGTAAATGCAGTGCTTAACTGGGTGAAGTCACAGGGTACGAGTATCTTTGTTTGTGTTTGTGTGTGTGCACGTGTGCGTGTGTTTAAGTATGGCTTGCAGTGCAGTATTTGGGTTTAATCAGTATTTAGTTTAATCTAGGACATAAACATTAGCAGACATTGGAATACAGTAATATTTAACATGGCATAAAACATAATCATAAATGTTGAACATTAAAGCTACAATCACTTGATTTTAAGACACTTTCCAGTTTAGCAAAGTTTGGTGACACCTAGAGTAAACAAGGAGTGTTGCAGTCAATCTAAAACCAAGTGGATAAGAACTTCGAGGTCCATATTCAGTGTTAGGCTCCCAGAGATGCCTCATCACTGGCAGTTCAGCTGTATGTCATGTAGGTTCTGTAACTGTCCTGACCCTTTTAGGACACCATAGGCTATTCATTAAAAGTCAAAGAAAGTGAAAGTGAGCACAGATTATGAATGATTATTGAATTTATTCTTCACAACCTACCAATCTTTTCTGGCAACATACAGTAGATAACAAACTCTACCAAACATTATAGTTTAGATGCTCTATACCAATTTGTTATATGCTACTGTATACTGTATAGCTGTGTAAATATCACATGGTAACAAAATAAAATATAAATACATCATGCAAATGTAATAATCCAGTATACACAATATTATATCCAGTATATACACAATATTATGCAACGCACAACCCAATCGGCTTTAACCCTACCAGAGGAGAGCCAACCGCATCCATGTAGGAGACCGAAAGAGAACCATTTCATTCCATTGACTAAACTTGTAATATACACAATATTCTGTTCTAGATAATGTTCACTATTATATTTAGTTATGCGTGTCATTTCTGGTGGAGTGACCGTTTCCGTTTTGAAAGGCACCTGGTGTCGGTAAATGCCACACCAAGATACTAGATAAAGAATAACATTATTAACCGTCATTGTATTACTGCTAATGATTAGCAGCAAAATAGGCATTTAATCATATGAAATATGATTATTTAAAAGCAATATATAAGGAGAAGCTGCACAGATGGTGATCACACAATGTAGATGGCCATGTATGATAGGAGATGATACCTACAAGGCTTTTGGACTGTCTCCTAATAGAGCATTTGATTAATTGACTGGATCCTTCCATGAATTGTTGGGTCCCCTCACCTTCTCAATCACTCCTTAATTGTTCTGTTGCCGTCAGATCTCCTGGGTACATAACATCTGCCAACTGCAACAGGTGTGTGTGTGTGTGTGTGTGTGTGCATGTATGTGCATAGGCATTTGTGTGTGAGGGTGAGTGTGTTTGTGTACATTTGTGTTTGCATGTGCATATGTGAGTGCACGCGCGTTTGTGTGTGTGTGTGTGTGTGTGTGTGTGTGTGCGTGTTTGCGCGTGTTAATGTGTGCGTACACACCGCCCCTTGCAATCTCTGTTTGCCCGCATATTTGTATTCTGGTAATGATATATCCATGTCTACACACGGGGCAATCTTGATTTGCACATTTCTGTCAACAAATTACATTTAGGATATAAAATGCACACTTTCTTTTTTTTTTGCGTGCGCGCCACATTCCTCATCCCTCTTGATGTCGGTCGGTGCAAGATCTGAGGAACGTCTGTTGGAATTGTAAGAAAGCAAAATGTAGGCATAAACGGTAGAAGAGAGGCCTGTGTCATTTATCAGCAGTGCAGCAGTGCGTGAACCGTGGAGGCTACGGTATTATTTTAACTCTCCTTCTCATTTACCTTGTTATCTCCTTATCTGTACGCATCATTACGGCGGATGTAGCCCCTGTGATGAATAGCCTTTTTGATTAAGGATGCGGGCTTCCTTTGTCTTGACATACGGAGCTGTAGCCCCCTGCGTATGGCTCTGCTTTAGCGGGGGTACTGTGTGGAAACACGAGCCTGGTATAGACTCTATGAAGTATTTTCTGTATGTTGCTTCATTGCTCTCTCCGTGAGAACAAGATACTCTTTGACTCTGTTCTTAATGATTTGTCAGATCTTTGCTTTGGATTTTACTCACTTTTAATGAGGGATGCAATTACAATGAATAAATGCATGATAGACAACAGAAGGACCTACGATGTGTGTTTCAACAGCTGCTTCAAGCTACAATGTACGGTACTGTATGTCCATGTGCAACTCAATAATTACCTACATGTAAATCTAAAAGTGCAAAAAGCACAAGGGTGCAACCAATATAAATAATGTAGCGGAAATGGCAAAGTCTAACAGAAGGTCATAGCAAGTAAAACATGTTTTCTTAACAGTGAAGGTTCACCTCAGCACACACGCACATCTGAGGTACTTTCAAAATTGACGAACATAGGGAACGTTTGTGATTGTTTGCAAACATATTTAAACAGTTTTGCGTTTGCATTGTGTTCACTGCGAACGTTTGCGAACAAAAGCAAATGCTTTGAGGAGGTAGTTTTCAGCGAATACGTGTTGAAGCTGGACGAAGGGTGAAAGTTTACAAAAATCTTTAAAAATTCAAGTTCAAAGCAAACATGTTCGACACAAATGTTGGCCAGTGTTGGCCAATTTTGAAAGCACATCTGGTCGGTCTCTGGGATCTTCAGGCCAAGATCTTTTAACTGTTTAAAGGACACGTTTGTGGATCATGAGCTCTGGAAATCTCTCCCACTAGCTTTGAGAGAAATGGATTCTGAGAACTCTTCTCAAAAAACACCTAAAGACAACTTTTTATGCAAGCGTTTATTTAGCAATATGGTGTGGTTGCCTTATTATTTTTTATGGTACCGTGTACCTTTTCATCATGTGTAGTGTGTTTTATTTGATTTACTTGTTCATCTTTTTATTGTAAAGGACTTTGTGACCCCTCTTGTCAGTGAAAGGTGCTATATACTCTAAATAAACTTTACTTACTTACTCACTCACTTTGCTTTATCTAACTTAGTCTCAACTCCATTGCAGTCTTAATCTTGACTTTGATCCTTGACGCTATCAAAGTTGTGAGAGATTTAAAAGTAGGCTATAAAGAATTTCACTTGATTAATTAAATACAGAAGAATAATAATTGGAAACTGCTAGAGAGTTCAGACAAAGAAAAATGTGTTTGATACGATCATATTTGGAAGAAGATAATGAGACCAAATCTGCTAGCGAGGCCGATATTGGTGGCACATGTGCCTCATGCCATAAAATCACTGGTATGTCTCCCTGGCTTCCAGTTAAAGCCTTTTAGTCTTGCATAAAACGCAATCCTGTATTGGACTGAAATGAGCCTTTGCTCAGCCTTTGATCAAACGCATTGATCGGCGTACAGTAGGACATATGATGGATGAATGGAGTAATGCAATAGAAGGTCAGATGTAAAGCTAAACAGTTTGCTAGTCGGTCATTCTGGTGAAAGTGAAATCATTTGAAAAGGAATAATTATATGAAATAAAAAGTATACATTATATTAAAGTGTAACTGCACCCCAGCTATGAGCCTGACTTCACCCACTACAAATTAGAAAAATGCATTTAGGAGCTGAGTGTGGGGAGGGGCAGAATTTGATTAATTTTTTAACATTTTAATTTGATGACGTATGAGCGTACTAAGTGTACTGATGAAAACCAGCCAGGTCCTGGGGTGATTTTTAACAGATATGACATGTAGTTCTGTTTCCAGCATGCCGATATATATAAAAATGGGAATTTTGTCAATATTAACATCAGCATGATGTGTCTCATCACAGATCAATCATACTACTTTGTTTACAGCTCAAAAAACACATTTTAGTTACACTTTACTTACAGTTTATATATTTGAACAGGCAGCTAGTGGACCATGAGTAGACATTCGCAGGATTTGACGAAAAGTGTGTAGGATTACAATCAGTGACTTCACCTTTAAAGGCATAGTCTTCGTAAGCTACTGTATACACTTTTTTGTCAAATGATCCTTGCATTCCACAAGCTTACTGTTCTCTCGCTTGTAAACAGGAACACAAACAAAGTGGTGAACACTGCTCAGAACAGCGATGCCTTTGGTTTTACAGTGTGTTTCCAAGTGTTAGGCGGAGCTTCTGAGGGAGTTTATTATATAGACCCTGCCTTTAAATAAAAAAATGTCAGTTTAGTTTTAGGTATTGGTTGAATGTGTGACATTTATATAAATAGTTGTATTCTTATGTACACTGTAAGAATACAATAGCCACTTTGAAAATGATATATGCCTGTTTGACTAGTCAATTGTTTGAGAAAGTGCTTATAGCTGTAATGCAAGTCTACAGACAGAAGAACATTGGTGAAAAGCTACTTTTTATTCTCCTTATACCATCGTTTGCTAGCTCTTCAGAATGTCAGACAACTTCAACACCTCAGATAAGACCAATGATTAGAGCATTCGCCCCCCCCCCCAGCCCCCCACCACACACACACACACACACACACACACACACACACACACACACACACACAGAAGAAACGTCAATGGGTCCTGAATAAATGGAGGCTAACTTTGTGTATTTAGCAAGACACTTAACACAGCCTCTTCCCGTTTGCATACGCGTGCTTCTGTAACATACTGTACATGCTGGGTTTCTGACGGCCTACAGATGATGTGCTAGAGTGGGGCCCTGCTC
This sequence comes from Forbesichthys agassizii, assembly GCA_026546735.1. Classification (NCBI taxonomy): domain Eukaryota; kingdom Metazoa; phylum Chordata; class Actinopteri; order Percopsiformes; family Amblyopsidae; genus Forbesichthys; species Forbesichthys agassizii. Next base: position 5,685 of record JAODLL010001532.1, read on the forward strand.
GCTATAGCCTGACTGTAATGAGCACTAGCCTGTTAATTAGCTTGTTGCTAGCTTCCAGAAAAAGCTGGAGCTAAAGCCCCATCACTGGAACAGTGATGCGAGAAGACGAGAGCTACTCTAATGAGCTCTCAATGGTGTGTTTACTGTTAACCGAAGTCATGGCGCACACTCTGTGTGTCTCCATAATATACAGTGAATGAACGTGACACACACACACACACACACACACACCCACATTTATATGTAATTCACACAAAAATACCACCATAAATAAATACCACCATAAGTACCACGATCCATAATTTATATTAATAATGTATAGATGGATGTACTGTATGTGCATATGCACACACACACACGCAGGCACACACACACACACGCACGCAGAGTACCAAGCCGATTTTCTCAGTGTGGGCCAGTGATGAGTCCTAATTAATGTTTCTGTGGTGCATCTCTTCATCATGTCTTTAACAAGCAGGCAGCAGTCAGACATGATAGGCTTGATGTACGATGCAGCAGTTAGCAAACCAAAATGCGAGCGCGTGGAGGGGGGGTGGGGGGTCGGAAGTGTCTTTTGATCAATAGGAATGTATTCCAATGCCAGTTAGAAGTTGGATTTTCTATTTTCCCTCCTCATTTGTCCATTTAAAGGAGCTTTGTTTTTTAACAAGGGCAGATAGACTGCTTTAAAGGACAGAAGAATGGTTTTGTTTACCTACACCTTTAGGATTGATCACCCCAATGGTTGAGGGATTCTGTTGTCACCACACCAGCCAATTACTTTTGGTGTGTGTGTCTGTATGTTTCTGTATCTGTGCCCACATTTCAAGCCCAACGTAGCCCAATACGCCGCCAGGCGGTTTGGCCGGAGGGCGGCCCTTAGCGTCTGTTTGACCGCCACAGTCAAACTGCCCTGACTGAACCCACACAGCTGGCTAATCGCACGAGCAGTATAACATAGTGAATAGCTGCAAATCAATGGCTTGCTTTGGCTAATACAGCCACGGGAAAAAAATAAAGAGGCCACTGCGCATACAAAATTAAAATGTATATACTGTAAAAGTAAAATATATAGAATAAATCTGAGGCTGCAACGGTATTTCTGTAGTGAACTATTTCGTAAAAATGTTCTTTCAACCACACATGGTACTGTAGACTTAGCTGCATGTTAGCCTGCAGTAACCAGACCCAAAATTCACATGAATAGGGTCTGGCCACAGTCCATTGGGAAGTGTTAACAGTCGTTGCCTCCTACTGGGCGTAGACCTCTGGTTAATTTTGATACTATTGGACAACGTTTAATAACAAATCAGCTTTCAACTGTTTTGATCGCCTCATCTAGCTCTACCACCATTCGCTTGACTTCAACGTCATCTCACTAACCCACACTGATCGGATTGTTCTGCCGGCAGGCTCTGAAAACACTAATGCAAAAAGAGTTTCCAGACTATAATCTTGGCTAAACAAAATGTAGATGAGAGCAATCGTCGTACAGAGCCATGCTACATACGCTCAGCCTCCTTAGCAAAATATCACGTAAAGTTATGTAAAGTAACATGTTGCTCCCATAGTTGTAGTCTATAGTTTTTGGTAATACCTTCCTCCCTTATTCATCCATGAGAGAAAAAATATATATATTCCAGTCTGCACTGCTTTTGTGGCCGGGCTGCATGCAAAAATATCCTCCCCCCCCCCCCCACACACACACACGCACACAGCCTCAATTTATACACCGGGCAGGCATCTCCCATCTATTCCGTAACCCTACTGTATTCCAATTGAACACCATGCAGACAATGTGTGTGGATTGTGTGTGCCACCTTAAATTGGAATATGCCCAGCAACTAGAGGACATTTGCCCAGCAGTGAAACGGTGATTGGTGGGGGGGGAGGGCAGGGAAGGGGATGGGAGGTTGCGGTCCCACTACGGCTCATTAAGAACACAGATCTGACAACAACCTCATTCAGGATGGATGAACACGGGCATGGACAAACGCACACGAGAGCACGGATGGCAACTATTGGCTTTTTTCTTCTTCTTCTATATTTCTCTGTCAAAAGAGCACCTGCAGATGAAAAACAAATGCGTTTGAACGCATCTGCTGGTCCCCATTTGTCGAGGCTAGTGCGTCTTTGTAAAGGGCAGACAGTTTGTGTGTGCAGTTACATTAAGACGGTTTGTTCATTCTCACCTGGGAATGGAGGTTGTTTGAAAGAAAACTTGACTGATATTTCCGAACCTGAACTCATTTACGATAGACAAACAGGCACACACAAACACACACACACACACATTGTACATGTCTTCCTGAATATATTTATACTGTTTATGTTTTGCTGTTGTTGTCAAATGCCCCAAAACAGTGCAACAATTTACACAAGGTTAATTGTACTTTCAAATTGCTTATTTTTTCAACCATTATGTTTCTCTATTATTTAATTGGGTTCTGATTAAAATTTAAGTTGTGAAATTACATAAATACACATGAATTGATTGACTGAAAAGCAGATCTTACCGTTGAAACACAAAATGAAAAAGAATATAGCTCATTATATGGATGTTTAAAATAACAAAACACGTAAAAGAAATCAGTCAGCAATCCACAGTAGACGAAACAAAGCACACTTTTAGCTATATGATTAAGCTAAACCAATCTTTTCAACCAGCATACCTTTGTAGTTTAAATGCTGGGTTGAGATCTGCTTCTCCTTGTGTTGTGTTTTATGGATGCATGCAGCCACCCACATTTATTTTTCCCCTGACATGTCCCTGAGTAAGTTTGACTAGATAACAGCGCCCTGTTATTCGTCGAACTGTCGCGGTAAGTGACTAGTTACCTCCACAGGTTGCCACGGGAAATGAAAGCAGCATCGGGAACTCTCTCAGCGCGATTGGTCTCAAGCTGATATAAAATGTTCCGTAAAGGAAAATCGTTGTTTGTTCCATGTTGGGTCAAAGGCCATGTGTGACACATCATTTCGCTGGTCAAACACAACACGTTGATGTTCGGCCTCTAAATTGCATCACCGTGACTTTGTCTGCAGTCGAGACCATGGTCTATACCTGCATTATTGCATGCAGGTTTTGCATAAACAGGGGCTGCTGGGAAAGATCAAAGGCCGTGGAGGGTTGGAGTGCTTGCTATTCTGTTCAGCTATTCTCCACATGGCTCCTTAAACATGGGCGTGAGAGGCAGGGAGACAGCAGCTCTTTAGCTTGAAGCTACACCTGTGTGCCATGCCCGCATCCTGTGCATACACACACGTGCGCGCACACACACGCACACACGTGTCACCCTCCCAGTCATGGTTTTAATTGGTGTGTCTTAGTAGTTGTCTCCAGGTGGCATAATACAATCTCACAGCATGACACTTGGATTGCGTTTTGTTGTTGAAGATGTTTGTAATTACAGTAGTGTTAAAAACTAAGATACTGTATCATGTGTGTAGGCTATTTCCTGGAGTTGAATCAAAATCCTACAGCTTACTTATTTCTTAGTTAACATAAAGCCAAATGCATATAAAACATAAAATTAAAAGTACGCTCAAATGTAAATGTCAACAGTGTGAATGGTGGACAGAACTAATTATCATTATGATACAACAGGTAGGGATATGGTTATTAACAATGGACATTATTACATTGTGTGTGTATGTGTTGTTTGAATGTATGCAAATATTGCAAAGCATGGGAGTGGGCTGAAAGGAAAATGTATTTCTGGCAAGTTTGTCATCATATTGTTTTGACAGCCACGTCACACTGTCTAATATTGCATACCGGATCACTGAAAGAAGCTCAAAAGAGACAAACAGTCTAATCTGGCATTATTGAGAATGAGCTTTTCTTGTCCATGTTGTTAACTGACACTCAGTGAGCAAAGAGCAATGGAATCCAATTGAGCTGTTCTTATGTCAAACCTGGAATGTTTATGTCATTTAACACGTTTCCGCTGTGGGTTCTACCCCCCCACAAATAGTGGCAAATAGCTAACGGTATACAAGCTGGGCCGAAAACCTGTTCACTACAGTGACCACACGCGCACACACGCACGCACATGCACACACACACGCAGCCACATGCACACTTACATTCTCATTACCAATGCAGTGTGATCCACAGTGTGGTCACTGTGACTGCTATGTGTTGCCAGGGACATTTGCTGGTGAAGACAGTGACCAGGCCCCCACGAAGACAGAATTTTAGTCCTCAGTATACCCGCTAATTATTCCTCAAGCCTAATAGGAGTCGAAGGAGAAGAGACCCGTTATAGGAGAAGAAGGGGGGAGGGAGGGAGAGAGAGAGGCAAAGGAGATCGCCGATTGGGCGAACGTCGGCGTTTTACCCGGAACAATGAGTCTCGTGTAACCGCCACCTGTCCTGTGGCGTCCCGTCTGTTGTTCTCAGCGCTGCCCACAGGACAACTGTGCGTGTGCAGTGCTGAGCCAGTCCGCTTGCTGTTGGCCAGAATGTGTCTCACTGGGCAGACATTAATAATAGGCAGCCTTGTTGGCAGGACATTATCTAAATGCATTTGTCATCTGTCACATTAGTTTTTTTTTTTGTGAAAATTAAGTGCAATTATTTGATTCAGACATGGCTTTTGCAAGGCAGTGTTAATTCGGACGCCTCTCTTGCAGCTACCGAATGTAAAGGTGGGGATAGCGATTGCATTGTACTCACGGTACACGCCTTTCTGTGTGTGCGCATGCAGTAAGAAAAACAACATCATACAGCAGAAATGTACTTAAAGGCAGGGTCAGTCATTCTTGCCAACTTCGAGCTCAAATAAAAACAGTATCGCTCCGAGGTCCATCGCCAGGCCGCCTCCCATGTCAAAATGCATTGTGAATCAAAGCGTACGCTGCGGATTTGTTGATACAAGTGGTGTTCACCACTTTGTTTATGTTCCTAATTACGGAGCCAGGGCTGTGAAGATGTATCGGATACTTTTTTCAACACGCACAGAGAAGGTACGCTAGCGAAATGCTAGGAGATATTTGGTAAATTTTACAAAAGTGTATTAGCTTACATTTAGCTAGCAACAGCTGACTTTACTATTAATGTTTCCCTGCTCCAACACACCTGATTCAAATGAATGGGTCGTTATCAGGCTTCTGCAGATATTTATAACGACCCATTTGACTCAGGTGGAGCAGGGAGAGTGCAGTGCCCAAGTAATGTACTTTGTTACTGTCCATCCTACTGTATAAGTACAGTATGTACATGGAGCAGATCAGGGGTTACGCATCTTGTTCATGGATGCTTGCAGGTAGGCCAGGGCTAAAACCCATGACCTTCTGGCTTGCAGGGGCACACCCAGACCACACCATATCCTGCCTTGCTTAACGTCTGAGTAAGTGTCAGACAATGAGGCTTTAAAGAGGCTGAGGGTATAGCTAAGGGTATAGATATTAAGGGTTATGTTTGATGTTTTTAAGGATGCCAGTAGTGTCAAATCAATGCGTTGGTCTGATGAAGGATGTGGGTCTTGTTTACATTCAGGGATAGACCTAATAGCCCTCATGCCCTAGTAAAGGAAAGTTAGGTACTGTGGAGATTGTTACAAAGGCATTGTCCTCTGCATAATACAGCTCCATGACGATACTAACATGCTTGCTCTCGGCCTTACAAGTATTGAGGTCGAAAAGCTTGCCAATTATTCAGTGCCCAATTCCCTGCGGAAGGTGTTTGCCAATTTGGTGAAGGATGGCCGCAACTTGAAACAGGGTAGGTACAATGTTGTCACCACAGTAAATTACATATTGTCACCTGTTAAACAAGCCTCTTTTATTATTTTGGCTGGCTTTCAGTCATCAACGTCCTTAATTAACATGGGTGGCAAGAGTGGATTGAATAGCCTATTCCTATAAGTGTGCGGTGCTCGGAAGTTACATATGCTCAAATTGTTATTTATTTATCTACTTTCATCTCTAACATGCATTGACTTCTTAAATTAAGCAGCTTGTCATACACTTGAGAGGAAATGTCAAGAGTGTCTGTTTGAATGTCAAGGAGTTTAAAGTCCTACCGCAGACTCATTAGATGAAAGTTGGTTGTTCTCATGTTCAGTATAACACAATTATCACTTAAAGGGGATTGAAGCAGCAGGGTGCAGATTTGATAAACTTGCCATTTTCAACAGGGTATTTATATACAGTATGTAGTTTATGAGCAGAATTAGATCCCCAGTTAACATGAAATTCCTAGTTTCACTTCAAGCCAAACGTGCACCCTCTGGCACACAAATACAGGGGTGAGGAAGCACATGAGCATTCTATCTCCTTAGTCTCTTCCAATAGGCAAGAAAATAAAATAGGTTTCTGTAAGCAGCTTTCTATCTCTGTTGCTCTGACACGCTATTCAACCTTGGACGACGTCCCAAGACATCCGGGGAACATGCCAATGAGAAAATTCCTTTTGGAGATTCCTTGTGTCCCAGCAGCATATGGACACATGCTTACACTCCACCTCTTTCATCTTCCCTCATCCCCTACGATCCTCCATCAAACCCTCTCTCCTAATTTACCCGCCCCCCTGCTAAACTCCTGAGGATGGCTCATAACACGACTGTTGTAATTGCTATCGAACACGCGCCCTTTGCTTGTACGGTGCCCCAAACTACACGCAGAGTTCCCACACAAATGCCTCTGTTCATTATCCAGACGCCCCTAGAACTCTCTGACACCGTCGTATTCAACAAGCACACCGAATCGTCTTTGGTCTATTGGTACCACAAGACTGGCTCATAGATGTGGGCTTCAGGGAGCTCAGCCATCCCAGCTTGGGATGGCTGGCTGAATCGCGGCGGTATTAATTACGCTGGAGAGTTCGCAGTCATCTGTGGGCATTAGCTGGCTCTGAATCTGCAAGCTGCTGCTGGCGGTGGCTTGCGTAAATGAACAGCTGATGTTTGTGTGATGCCGGCTACGTGGGCCCGTGGAGATGTTGACATTACTGGCAGAGTGAGATACATTATATGCAACTCCGGTGGTTATTTGCAATATGGATGTGAATGAATATGATCAGATGATGAAAATTTGAACAACTTGACAAATTGATAGTAAATTGATCGCAGGCTAATGCTTTTTTCCCAGGCTAACGCATAAATCAAATGTTATTTGGAATCCTAATGCACCCAGATGGTGTGTACTTTAGACTCCATCTTCTGCCAACTGATGTTGACTGTAAGCCTATTTCATTGTGCGGTCTGTTTTTTGTGTCCTTGCTCTGCGATCATTTGCGTGCACATATTCATGCATACATTTATCTCCATGTGGATTGAACTCTGAAAGGTTTTAAATTAAGTTGCTATTTATTTCCATTCCATGTACTTTTCACAACCTGACACGCTGGATATATATATATGGATATATATATCCATATA
>JAODLL010001533.1:0-13068 GCA_026546735.1 Forbesichthys agassizii
GTTCACATCAGACAGTGCTTCTTGAAACCAGTAAACCCAAAAGAGGTGTGTGTTTTTAAAGGGCAGGACAGCTGTCAACAACACATCCAATATCATCACACTGATTGGAGTTAAGGTTGGCTCACTCCTTGCTCCAATTAGCTCTTGGAGAGGTCATTAGGCTAGGGGTTCACAGACTTTTTCCTCCCTGCACTGTGAATGTTTACATGTTATGTTCAATTAAACCATGGCAACATCTAATGTTTTTGTGACTTAGATGAAGTTCAGAGCACATTTTATGACCAATTTATCCAAAACTCCACGTAATCCCAAGGGGTTCACATACTTTTTCTTGCAACTGTATATACTGTGAATTGTTCATGTTTATACTGTATAATCTACCCACCTGCCACATTAACCCCAATCTAGTGTAAATTTAACATTTAAATTGAATCAAACATTCTATTCAAACGCTACAAAAGGTACCACAAAAAAACACATTTAGAGAGAGAGAGAGAAAGAAATACAGTCATTATCATTAAAATTGGCTTCATATAATGGGCCACAGGCAGTCCTTTAACGAAGAGACAAATCCATCGGGCAGTAACTGGCAGTGAAATGACCTGGACCAGATGACTGGACACAAAGAAGGAGTCTTTAAGGGGAATGGCAGTAGGACATTAAGGCAGTATTTACTACATGCCTTGAAAGAATGTGAGTCAACTGCTAAGCACTGGGATTGAGACAGAGGCTGAAGTACGCGTGTGGTTTAGTGGGTGCCCCTAGGTCAAACCTTTCACGTGGCCGCCACCCCACTTCAACAGACTGACTTTTGTTTCCGCAGTGTTCCCCTCTGTCCGTCCTTGTATCTGTTGATGCCCTGGCCTAAAGCGTCTCCTCTGCGTCGCATGTTACAGGCTGAAGATGTGACAGCTGTCCTTATGCTAGACCACGTCCGGCCAAAGTCACCACATGCGCACACGCACGGGCACACGCTGAAGAGAGCCTCTGTTGTAGGCATGAGCTGAGGAGGTATGGCGCTTTTGTCCGCCTTCTCCGCCCAGCTTTAAATGTCATGGCCGATGTGACTGGCAGCTTGAGTGACAGCAGGGCTGTTGAGCAAGGACATGTCCAGCTCCTAGGCTATCTTTGAGAATCCCTGTCCGTATGCTACATCTCTCCGCCTCCACGATGCAAAACCTTGCGAAGGGAAACTAGAACATTCTGCATTTGCTTTGAGAATGGTCAGTGGCTTGAACTCTAGCCCAGAGCTAAGCAACAGATTCTGACATTTCTGCTGTCTCCCCCTGTTAAAGCTGAATAGCAAGTGGGTTTCAGCCATCCCTTACAAGCTTAGATGTTGTCCACGTGAGAAGGCAGCACAGGAGAAAAAATATGCCATAAAATCATGATGATTATATATATATATGCGCAATGTTGATAACACACATCAATGTATCTATCCATAACTCGTTTACTCCTACCTCTGGCAGGTAAGCTGTCTTTTCCGCAAACAAGAGTCCTCTAATATAATTTGACGTAAACATTGCTTTTATGTTTTTGACAGACAACATATTGTTAACATTATTACTGTGTAAGATACACAACAACATGCTTTAATATGATGACAAGCATCTGCCCTGCTCCAGTGTCAAAGAACAAGTCAAAGAATCCGTTTGAGGGTTGCCGTCGGATGAGTGCGATCAAAACCTGGACCCACTACCACAGGAGATGAAGGCAGAAAGAGCAGAGGAAACTCCTAAAAGCCGTGTGCAGTTTGCTGAAGGTCACAACCTTTACGGACAGAGGGGAATCTTGCAAAGTGCTTTCTCGGTATCTAGTAGAGTATCAAAGTACATGCTTCTACAGCAAATAGCTCTTCTACAAGGAATGTAGCGCACTGCAGCTAAAAAAAACAGTTTGGCACACAGTCGTACGCATGATCGACTGTCAGCACAAAGATCACAACAAAGCAAGTACAACTGAGACAACAATTTCGATGTCTGCAGATGAAAATAATTGCTATTAATTATAATAACTGCAAAGACTGTAGATGCGGCGCCATAATTAAACAAGGCCAAACCTGTGGCTTATAGAACAGATGGCAGGTGAGAGACGTAAAGGTAATCTCCTCCCACAGCAGTTAGAAAGCACCTCAATGAGATGTCTGATTTACTGAATGATGTGTTAGCCACTTGGCAGACGTATGGCCAGGCAACACGCTGGCTAGCAGATAGCGGCCTTTTTGGGTGGAGTTTGAATGTTCTCTCCGTGTCTGTGTGGCTTTCCTCCGGGTGCTCCGGTTTCCCCCACTATCTAAAAACATGTCAGTGTTTCATTCTCCAGTCAGTGCCATCTGACCAGAGACACTGGCTCCAACCAGGAGTTGGTCCCAGGGCGCTGCACAGCGGCTGCCCACTGCTCCCTTGAGGGATGGGTTAAATGCAGAGGATGAATTTCACAACATGCATGTGACAATAAAAGCACCTTTTCCAGTACTCTGCCATATTGCATGACATGAACTGCTCTGAGGAAGACAGCAAGACGACATGGCTTCCTTCTAATGATGCTGCGGTGCTGCTGCTTATGGTAAATGGGCTTAGCGTGGTGCACTGTGTTCCATGGGGACCCAATCCGAGCAAGTACGCACAAGTCAGCACATGGTGTCCCTCAGAAAAGTACAGTACACAATCAATACATCTTACTGAGCCTCACTCAACTTCAGTCTCTTATCCCTACCAAGCCCAACTGAAGCAATTGACTGTTGGGCTTAGTAGATGATTAACATAGCCAACTGTGTTACCACAAATATGTAGTCTGTGCCCGGGCTTTATTTTGTCATGTGGACAATAGCAGAGCACACACACGCTCCACCTGAACTCACGTTGGTGCCTGGACCCAAACACACCAAAACACTGCTCTGTTGCCACAGCCACAAGGACATTGTGTGATGGGTGTGTTACCACACAGAGAGAAAGTGGAAACTTTTTTCCCTCTCCAGCATCTATCTACGTGTATAAGAGAACAAGTTAAGATGGGTGTGGCAATAATGATGATAATCCATTAGCTCTACTGGGCAAACACTAGAATATTGAGTGCATTTCCACATACCGTAACCAATGTGTTGTGTCCATTTGCTGCTTAGAGAAAAATAACAACACAACAACTTCTATAATAATAATTTAATTATTATATAATAATAATGTAATCATGTTTCACGCTTTAGGTACTGTGGAACATGTTGAAAATGAGCCAACCCTAAAGCCCAATGACAGGTGATGTAAATTGCATTGGTAGGAGTAGGACATACAGCACATACTGGCCAGCACATACTAGGCACCGAGGTAAGGATGCCTGCAGCACAACGCATCCACAGGTCCCGCAGCCTGCACAAAGCACACAGCGTCCTCAAAGACCCATCACTTGTTTGCCCTTCTGCCCTCGGGGAAGCACTACTGGTCCATAAAAGCACACACCACTAGACTATTAAGCAGTTTTAATCCCAAGGCCATCACCATTATGATCGCTGCACTGAAAGAGCACCCATCATAGGCCGCACATACAATTTACAACGCAACAACTTCTGTGTGAAAAAGGCACATCTTTGTGCCAGGAAATCTGGCACAGATACCTTATTGCATTTATTGGAGCCTTATCAAAGGATTTGTATTTGTGGCCGCCATATAATGTGCGGGTGTATGTATGCATTATGGGGGTGTATTATTATTATGTATTATGTATTATTCTGTTAATTAGGTGAGCCCGCTGAATTTACGCTGAATGGTACTGTACAATGAGCATAAATAATTCTAATTCTAATATCTAAGGCCAGCTCTGAGCACAGAGCTGACTCTTGTAGAAATACAGAGCTGACCCTTGTAAAAATACATTGATTCCATTAAGTCTAGTGAATCACTGATGACACACGGCTAAACATAATGTGTTGCAAGTACAACAAATCAACGCCCCATACTGTAAAATCCCACACAAACGTGGCTGCCTGTAAATGAGGCTAAAGGAAATATGTTCTATTCAGTTGAGTTTAACAAACACAGTTAAATAAGTAAGTACACACAAGTACAACACGGAGTAAAAATAGGAACATGTGTAGATTTATACAATATTTGTAGACCTCTACAGTGTATTTTAAATGTGGCATAACATAATAACATACAGGTAAAGTGCTCTTCCAAATTGCACAAAACTGGGATCAATTGAGCTAAGGTCATCATATGTCACAGAGTAATACAGTGACACATGGATAGTGTGTCACTGTAATGATCTGGCTTTAGCAGTGTGTATGTGTGTGTGTGTGTGTGTGAGTGCGGGTGGTGCCAGGGCTTGTAGCCACAAGGGTCAACAGGAGTCAAGTACATATATGTCAGCATGTGCATGCCTGTGTGTGTCAGCCAATCAATTAATGCGTTTCCTACTGTATGTTTTTACCAGTCAAAACACAGGATGCCATGTCAAATGGCCTCTGACTTTAAGGCCATAAAAGTATCATGAGCAACACCTTTACATGGAAATTATTATTAAACCATTCCCCACTCATGTGATTTTCATTTAATAATTTTAACAGCAATAAAATAAAAATAATCACTCATTTATATCACTCCGTTACACACTTGACACTTCATTGAAGCAGCATTCAGCTGGAGGGGCTAGCATTTGGGAAGCGAGCTATGTCACAGTAGTTTGACTATTATGGCATTTACTGGGGTGTCATTTGTTATTGCATTAGCATCGCTTCACTGACGGTGTATAGCACAGCATTTCTGTCCGAATGCACTGCTAACAATCCTGGCTATTCATTTGATCTAGAGCAGCGCTCGCTCGTCCTTATTTGAACGAATGACCTAGCAACATTTGGATCATGGCATAAATTACACCCACCCACAGAAAAACAATAAGAGGATTTGAAGGTAGAATGGGCCATTAATCAAATTAATTAAATGGTGTCCTTTGACATGCATACAGTAGTAACAGCCATCCCAATGTGGCTCACGCGTCACTGAGGCAGACATACGCGTTGCTTCCATCTATGGGGGGGCTACTTGGCAGGTTTGAGAGCAGCGCTGTCTGGATTCGGGCTTTAGATTGCAGCGGTGAGACAAGTAGGGAAGAAGCGCTCGAGCAGAGAGGCACAGCCAGAGAGAATACACCATGGGCATTTGTAAGCCACGACTAAGCTAAAGGCTGAAACAGACACATGCGTACAGACAGGAAACATATCAGGGTGCAATTTCACCCTGAAGCTGTTTGTAAGAGGCCTACAAATGGCAGAAAAAGACAAACAGAATTATGAACTGAAAGGCAAATGCAACCTGGTTAGAGAAGAGAACCAAACAATGGGTAAAAAGAACATTTGGATGTGTTGCAGAAAAGCGGCGTATAGATAGTGTACAGTTCTATCCGCAGCGAGGGCGGAAACTAGGCCAGATGGAAGTAATTCCGTGGAGGCGTTGGGGGATGGGGAGTTGGGATGGTGAGAAATCTCTCCAGAAACCTCAGATGTTCATCTGGGGATACATGCAGGTGGGTGGGAGTCTTCATTTTGGAGTTGTGTTGGTGGCCGCCAAGGGGGTGGTGTTGGGATCATAGATTTCGGGAAGGGGGGAGGGGGTCACTCATCCTCTTCACCCATGACACCCTCTTCACATCTGACATTGACTTTTGATCATTCATTCTTCTGAAAGGAACAAGAAGTCTTCCATCCATTTTACACAGCGAAAGAAAAGTGCTTCAAATATTTACAGTACCTCTGCTCAAGTGTGGACGGGAACAGCTTTAATAATGAAATAATTCAAAGGGTTTGGTGGTGTTGGGAGGGGGGGGGGGGTAAATTAAGTTAACACCAGTTAACAGTAAATGATCCTCTGAAACCATTAACATTTCATAATGCTTTCCCTGCGTCAAAATTGAGAAATGCGGTTAATATGCCCAAATTGCGTCTGTTATGATATCATGGTGAAAGATATGACTCAATTACATTGAGAAAAACATTGTTAATCATTTGCAAACAGTTCATTGCCAATTCAGCAGCATCATAGGCACTCTGTGGCATTAGTCACCACATATGGTGTACACCTAGGTAGATGATATGATAGGGAACGACTAAAGATGGTGTCAAATGTGTGGCATTCATCAGTGAAATGTCATCACATTAAGAGACAAACTGAAAATATTGTCTGTTACTGATTATTGATGTTAATTCTGAGGCCCATCACATCAAGTAGCATATTTAGACTTCTGTTAATCATCAAAATGTGTAGAATGCATCAAGTAGATGCTCTAAAGTCCCACGAAGATGAGTTAGAAAACACATCTAGCCTAGCTTGTATCGTACCTCAACAAAGGTACCGTATTACACTAACCTACCTATGTTGGGAAATGAGAAATACTGCTGAGAACATTTTAATTGTATTTATTTTAATGTTTGTCCTTACTCCGGGGGGGTTTTGTTATTGCAAAGAACAGCATAACATTACCTCACAATTGTTAAATACTGCTTTTATTGTTGCTCCTGCACAATGTCATTTTTAAATACATTATATTATCTATTTGTTTTTATACAATTCTGAGTTTAAATTTAAAGTCAAAACGTTCATGTAAAAAGAGAACTCGTTCAACTTCTTACAGTTTGTTACATTGTTGCTGGACAGTTTTTTTTAATAAAGTAAATACTGTATTTCATTGTCAGAATTGTAACATTTAACAATTAATTTGCCAAGTTTGTAGTAAAACTTGGCATCCATAAAAAATAAAGATGGTCTTTCAAGGGTTTTACATATTTGTAAAGGTTAGTCATTGTCTGAAACACCTTATCATACACTATCTCCCCACCATAACTATGGCTGGTGTTGACTGACTACATTATCAAAGTGTGTAGCAGTTTAATACTGCAGTACACAATTACATGTTGTTCATTGTTCAAAATGAAGAATAATATTGACCGATATATTAGTTAACAGATCGTAGATCTGTTCATATCAGAAACTGCATGTATCAGTAAAGCCAGTATCAGTCAGCTTTTAAGAGAACGTGAGAGAAGCATATTAAAAGATCAAAGCATTCCCATTTTGCATTGCTGGTAACTCTCCCCATGATGCACCTGGGCTCTGGTGCCACCAGTCGCGTGTCACGACAAGAGATGATGGAGGATGGTGGGCTCCTCCGCCCTCTGGCTGTGACCTGTCTGACAAGCGGTCTGTCAGCAGCATGCCCCAGTAGCTGCCAAAAGTGATGGGATGGTGCAGGGAACTGCACGCGCAAAGGGCCTCACCTTGCCCCCACAAACACAGCAAACCTAACCCTGTCACGTTTCCAAGTACAAACTACAAGTAGAACAGATGGTCATGATTAGGCAATGCTTAAGCAGTAGGAACAAGGGAAAATCATGCAATCAGAGCTTCACAAATTACATGTCACACCAAAAGAGTGTTTGCATATTACACTTTACGTAGATACAGTACACTCAACAACAACTGAGCAGTTTTTATGGAAGTTGCCTACTGAGAACACAGAAATAAAGTTTAAACATTTACTTTTGGCTCTCTGTGTGTTTCAGGGCGTGGGCGTCACATACCGCATAATTGATATTTACAAGAACGTGGATAAAGGGCTTTCTGGTCTGCATGGGCTTTCTATTTTTAGGATTAAGATGCGAGTAGATCCACCTGTGGACATGCCAAGTCATATCTGGTCTGGGTGGTTTGGTTGAGTGGGTACCTGCTCAGCAATTTGTTGGGACCTCACACTCCATGTGACTTGACAGATATGCCTGATTTAGAAGCACCGGTTTACTGTGTACCAAATGAATACGCAATAATAGAGGAGAGAGGCTCCTCTGCCTTTGGTCATACAAATATTCTGAAAATCTTTCCCATGGAAATAAAAAAAGTTGTGTTACAGTGGGCGATGCAACTTAAAAAGGTGATGCCACGAAAATATTACAACCTTATCCAAAAGAACGGGCACAGCTCGCCATTTGTATAAAGTTACCACCATTTGCTGTCTGACTACACAATCTACGTCAATAAAAGCTTTCAACTTCCAAGATATGCGCCTGAGTGGAACCTTCTTGAATGAAGGTCAAAGTCTGATTGGCTTGATGCTGTTACAGTAAAATGCACAGTTGCGTATTCTTAAACAGGTTTTCATTTTGTGCTGTCATTTAAAGCAGTAGTTGCATTACTTGTAATATAAAACACAGTGATACAAATATTTTTGAATAGATAACAATAATATTTGTAAAAATCACTAATTCCCAAATAAAATCACTTATATTTTATTATTTTTTTTGTTTTGTCTTTCATCACTCAACATCTTTGTAAACAGTGATGTTCTATTTTTAAAGTGCATGCACTTTTGTCTAAACCTTTTAGAGGGCTTGTTGGTGTCACTCAAGCACCGCCTTTCAGTGGCCTCCTGCTCACTCAGACGTGAACTCCGCTAGATTAAGTAACCTTGATTAATTAATCTAATTAGTTAACACGATGCAAACAAAACATGAACTTGCACACACAACAGGCAAACACTGTAGTAAAGGACATGCCAAAGGGGGGAGGGGTGGGGGTTTATATGGGCCAGACAAAAAAAAAAGCTCCATTTGCAGGAATTTAATTGCCCTTGATAATGGCAGTTTTGTAGGCTAGTCTTTGAAGGTCATGCATCCCTCTTGCACATCATAAATGTCAGTTAAGATAGGGAGCGGCTTCTGGGTACAGCAGTTAATTTCACATGAAGTTGAGCCTTAATACCTTAGGGTTCAGGTAGCATAAATGCTGTAAAAGTACGATTTTTTGTCACTGGTATTCAAAGACGTCTTGTTTTGATTTAGTTAGGATGGGCATTTCAAAAGAAAATTACATATAAAACTTTATCACAAATAAAGCCATAAAATATGCTCACAACAATAGTGCATAGCTGCCAAAACACTGCTCTTTACAGACTCTGATTTAGGTGAAATGATTTCACTTCAACAGATGCTGCTAAAGGGGTTCAAAGAAAAGCCCAATGAGTGGTGTCTGCACGCAATAATGATGAATAAATAATACTGTTGTGACAATTACCCTCAACCATGGTTCGTTTACACGCTAGTACACAGCTGGTCGTTCATCCATTGGATTATACTTGGTTCGTAAGAGCCTGCGGTTGCGTGTGGTGATCCTTATGTGGGAGCTAGTTACTGTTAGCAGGTGCAATTGTACCCTAACTCCCTTTATCCTTCTTGATGACTGTCATTCTCTGAACCTGCACCACACACTCAAAACTCTGGCATAGCCAGATGCAAAAGCATCTGGATGCTTTCACAGCAGTGGTCCTGGATGCGTGGCGCTTATGAGTAAGACAAATTGATACCACGTTCTGGAGCTCCTAACAGGCCACATAACCATTTCAACACAATTACAAACTACAACCAAATGTACCACACTCCAGTTACATCACATATTCCCATATTTCCTGACAAAATTACGGTGAATAACTCTGGTGCTGTTCATGAAAGCTTTCTCGATGTCAGCCTTCAAAGATCGCTTTAAACATTTTCCACAAGCAAAAAGCATTTCTTTTTCAAATTAATCCAAAACTTATAACTTCAAAAAGAGCGTATGATTTAGTCAATTGTACCAATTGATTAATCACACACTTAACAAATGTGAAGAGGACATCAAGACATTTAAATGGCCTATTACTACACTTTCCTTACCCTGAACACTTGTTGATACTCTGATGTAACATTGATATGAGGACCCACACCCACCTACCGTATCCCACTGTTGTGCAACACCCTCTATTGCATTGCAACAGAGGAACTTCAGACTGCTGTGTCAACACAGTTAGAAACCCATAGTTCTTACTTCCATCATCAGTGTGGTGTGGAATCATATAAGGAACTCCTGGATACTGAGGCTAGACCCAACCATATTTGGTCTTATTCTCCTATAATGTTACCAATACACAACACGTCACATCCTATTCAGAGAATGTGATTTAGCTTACTAATCTTGTAAAATGTATTGCTCATTTATTGCTTATTAAACCTTTTATTAAAATAAATGATAATTAATTTCAAAATATGTGCTATTATGTTATTGTCACTAGCTGTCAATACTAAATACTAATACTTGAAAAATGTCTTTACAGTATTTCTGTTCAGGAGCTGTAATTTCCTGACATTTATTTGAGTTTTCACACAAATAATACCAACTAAATAGAACAGAACCCATTAAACAGGAAGTTAATTGTTTATCTGCATGGAAGCATTAGCTGGCCTTTTCAGTTGTTAGTGGCACACTGCATTAGTGTAGCCCAAACTGGCAATTAGGCCCACTTCACAATGTCTCTTGGGCAACTTGCTTTGAAATTAAATGCTATGTCTCAGTACATTACAGATGTGTTATCACTCAGCAGAGACACTTTCAAACAAAGCATACATGTCTTGTTATTCTTAACAACCTTTAACAATGTGAGAAGTATTTTCAGTACTGGAATGCTTGGGATTTATGAAATTCAATATGTGATACATTAAATATTAAAACCTATACAATGAACTAAGATTGACTAGGACTAAATAAAGACTAATAATTAGCGATGCGCCGATCAATCTGCCGAACATGTCAGCAGTGTGGAAAATGTTTCAGTGGCTGAGGAAGTTAACTGTACGTGGGTAAAATACATGTTGTATCACACATAATTTTGTATCACACAAAAAATTTGAAAGTCAATATATTTTTTAATAGAACACCGACAGCAAATCTGTTTGCATAATATTGTTAATCTCACTGAAAAGCGTATTCTATGCTTATCAATCTGTCCTGTTTGACAGGCACTGCCATGTGAAAGTGTAAAAAGATGACAATTCTGTTCGATAAGGGACAGTAAAAAAAAAAAAAAAAAAAAGAATGTTACATTAATACATCTGCATATACAGTAAATTAACAACTGTACAGCCATCAAATATATTGTGAAAGCTTTACTAGGAAAATCGGAACCAGACAAGTCCAGAGTCTGTTCAAGCTTTGGAAAAAAAAAAAAACTGTAATCAGAGTCGCCCAAGAAAAACGCAATCGATGCATCTTTAGGAATAATGATAGCTAGTTATTTCAGACTTTGATGCATGTACATGTAATTGCTTAAAGGTTAAATGCAAGGTAGGCTTGCAAAAGCCATATTTAAACTGGACTAAGGGTGAAAAGCACAAGCACAGAGACACACCTACACACACACGCGCCTAAATATTTCAATAACTCCCATGTTTCATTTTTACAGAGATGCAGACTTTCTCTTTCTTGTTGACTCTCCACAATCACTCTTTGGCAGTTAATAGAAATACATCCCTGGTGTTTTGACTACTGTTGTGAGTAGACATGCCCTAGACATACACTTTGGAAGCAGCACAGAAACATAATCTGGATACTGTATTAAATTGAATATGGATTGGTCTATTATTAGCATGCTAAGCACATTGTCCTATTTGTGATCAGTACAAGCTGTGATACATGAGGGAGAGGAGATACAAAAAGCAGAGTATTACAGGAGTAACCTGCAATTATTTTATAGCTCTTGAGATTCCTGAGCCCTTAGTCAGTGTTTACTGTGCAAGGGCACGGCAAGGCCGCAAATTAGAACCACTCTCTTTGGCATCAAGCACTCAGCAGTCACGCACAGGCCTCGGCTCTCTCAAAATGAAAAACGTCTTCAGACATTTCTCCTCTGTTCCGATGCAGTATATTTTTGGCATGTTATTAATTGGTCAGCTGACCTGCAAATTAAACTTTAGCTGCAAGCAACAAACAAACAAAAGTCTCCATCATGATGTGAATGTGATCGAAACCAGACAGTAGGTTACACCAACACAATGGCATCCCTGTTCTTCTGAAGTTCCTCTGAAGTGCCGCTGAGCTTGTCATGACATGGCAAACGGCAGAATCAATAGCACCGAGGCTGGCCGACTGCAAAGTTGGGATGAGGGCCAGTTTAATCATAGCGTTGATGCATCTTTAATGATGGGTGTTGGAGTCACAGTGCATGATGTCATGTTAATAGTCTTCTCAACACCCTTGTCTCTAGGGGCAGACAATGGCCGTAGCTAGTGCACAATGGCCGCAGATCTTTGTTTTCTAACCCTGCGCAGAGAATTGCACAAGATCCATCGTGTGACTCAGCGGGCTATCTTCAGCCACGACTTCTCCAAAAGCCCAACTGCCAAGGCAGAGAGGGGACGTCAGCGGGACGCAAACCACTACAACGAAAGCCTGGTGGGTGGCTGAGAATGGGGCAACAACGATGTAGCAACCAGAAAGATACAGTATAAGGTCAATGGAATTGCAGTTTGTCGGCAATTGGCGTGTACCAATAAAGTATAACTTCAAAACGACAGTAGTTTTAGCTTCTTCATGAGAAAGAGTTTCAAACAAACCAGAACCAAACACACAAAAACCTGAAGTGGGCGCTTGAAAAGGTGCTTCATCGCCTGCTGTGATTCACGATGTGGGCCGCCACATAAGTGGCTTTGTGTCAGTCTTGCGCTGTAATCTCATCTTTGAAAAAAGTAGGTGTTGAGTTTAAAGGGGTTTCTGTCAGGGGAGTTCTCATGTGCTGAGATTGATACGGTTGCATGTGGCATGTTAAGACCCCACTATATAGGATTTGAGCTTTAATTTGAAATGTGTCAGGTATATGTTCATATAAATGTTCACTTTCTGTAAGCTCACAATCTATCATTACTCAAAAAACAAAACTAACTATACTATGTTTCAAATTGTGGATAAACTACCCATACCTACGATTTACAGAAGAGGCTTAAAGCTTGGCATACACTGATCACGCCCAAAGGTATAGCACTCACACTGTACATACATACATATACATACATACATACATACATACATACATATATATATATATATATATACACATATACATACATATATATATATATACATATATACATACATATGTATATATATATATATACATATGTATATACATATGTATATATATATACATATATATATATATATATATACATATACCTATATATACATATACATATATATACATATACATATACATCTATATACATAT
>JAODLL010001534.1:0-13068 GCA_026546735.1 Forbesichthys agassizii
AAGCATGGGATGATATGAAAACGATTATCCTGGCCAAAATAATTGTGAAAAACCATATTATCACAATAATGTAATATTAAACTCTTGTGCCAGTAAAACATACTGGAATCACTTAATCTTGAATGTTAAGAAAAAAACATTTTTATTATCATGACACCTGTACTGTATATTTTTCATGATTGTTTGTTTTGAAACCAGTATTTCAACAAATTTAATTGATCTTTTTTTTTGTGGAGGACACACTGTGCAAGCCGAGCCTTCAGCCATGGTGGTGATTGACTGGAAAGTTGCAGGCTAATAAATACATTACCAAATCAATACAATTGGACTGTACAAGTGAGCTACACAGCTTTTTTCAAGTCACTTATAAATATATTCATACTTATGTGAGGATATTCATGATTATCACCATAATGGACATTCACCACAGTACGATTATTGTCAGTATTTTTATTGCGATAAACGCTAATATCGTATATCATCCCATGCCATACATATATATCAGAGACTATATGCTGAAGCACTGTACTGTATTTGAAATAGCCTGCAGTTACCTTCATGTACTTAAATGGTCTTTCTCTTGATTCTCATACAAATGTGCTCATTGTTATCAAACTTGGTACATATTGATTTAATGTTAATCTGTATTTTGTAGTACCAATGTAATGTGCTCGGTACCCTTAAAAACAGAGTTTGGTAGCCAGCCCTGTTGTCCCTGTTGTAGTCAGATAATCAAGTTGAGGAATGCCAAAAAGTTAAACATTCTGAAAATGAATGTTCCGTTCAAAGTGAGAGTCTGTCCAATACACGTTTGTATAAATAGAATGTGGACTTTCAATCTGTCTGCATTGTTATTCTCCTAAAGACTTTCTGTCTTTTGACGTTACTTTTATTATAGATAAAGAGTGTGTAGGCTGTGCAGTATGCCTTGCACAATGGAAGTTTAACAACCACAGGTTCTGGTTGGGAAAGTAAGATAGCAAAAACAAATGTTGTGTGCCAAGTACTTGTATATGCAACTGTAGAGTGGACCTTTTGTAAATCTCTTGACGTGACCAGAAAAAATGCTATTAAAATAAAAGGCAACCATAGTTGTTGCAAGCTCTGCAAAGTGGTTTCTGGGCAAGGTTTTTACAGATAATATTGGACATAGCTTGAAATAGCTTTGGCCTTAGTTACTGGAGTAAGTTAAAATATTTCAGAACATGCTGTTTATAAGTATTCTGGTCTTTGTTGAAGGAAACTTGCACAAATACATCTTCAATATCATGCTAGCAAGCTAAATGATTACTGCACTTGAGTGGTTTTAAAGGGTGCTGGTGTTCAGTTGTTCCAAGTGACCTTTCATATACATCTCCCTTTTATCTCCCTGTGGTTTCTTCATTCACTCTTTCATTGTCTGTCTGTCTGTCTGTCTGTCTGTCCTTCTCTTCCCTCTCTGTAGCAGCTACTGACTGGTAAGAAGTTTTGGGAGACGGATGACTCTGGAAAGGATGGACCAAAAGGAATCTTTCTGGACCAGTGGAGGGACAGTGCATGGGGGGCCTCAGGTACTCATGTGTGGAGTCTGTACTAGGGCTGAATGATTAATTGCATTGTAGCAGTGTTATAAAACGTGACTGCGATTTAGACTATTTACAAGTTAGGCGCGCACGTCTGACCCAGGGTTTAAACTGTAGCGTCAGGCTTCTTGCCATCCTCCTCGTGTGAAGCCTTATAGCACCGTGCTCTTCCTGCAGTCATGTTCACCAATGGTAAACACCTCTAGGTTACTGCGTATAGCCCACGCCCACCATTGCTGCAAATGAGAATATGTTCTCAAGTCAACTTTCCTGGTAAAACAAAGGTAAAGAAAAGCTTTCGTGGTGTTGCTTTAATTTCCTCCGCTGATTATCAGATCAATGCGGAGCAACAAATGTTGAGGAATTATTTAAGACGGCAGAGAACAAGAGAGAGTTGGCTTTATAAGCAGCAGATTAAAATAAATGCCCCCGAGTCACTAATCAGGTAGGCATAATGTAATGTTTAATCTTATGCTTGCGCGGTGTAATAGCATTTTCTTGGTGATTGAGATTACCGTTCTATGTTTTAAAGCTTGACCGGCAGGTTCCGATTGTGACTTGTTCAGATTTTAATTAACGCAGTCATAAACTTCACAAAACTGTTCCAGCTCGCAGGGGTTGCTTCTGGGAGAGTGCCAGAGATAGGCCTACCTACAAGGTGTCGGGTTTATTAATAAAACTCATGTAATTTACTCTTTTCCGTGAGATGAACAATGTTGTTACAAGAGCAAATAGTGTATATAACAACATGTATGATCGAGCATAACTATATCTAAACTATATTTAGACTGATTCAGCACACACCAATGTGCGGTCAGACACTTGAATTATAGTCTGTGGCAGGGTTGCACCCCATTGTCAGTGAGGGGGCCATGAAAAATGGCTCAACATCATGGCATCATTCATCAAAATATCTTTTTACTTGACATGGTAACATCCATTCATGCTAATTAGTTCTCATTTTTAGGATATAGAGCAATTCAACTTGGTCTCTTTAGCTCATGTGCTCTACCATCACATTTTAAGTCTATTACGCATTGAATACAAAACTAAAGTTCCACTTTTCGAGAAAAAAAAAGCAAATTAAATCGCAATATTTGTCACAATAATCGAAATTAAATATTTTACCATACCTTATTAGCAAGGTGTTGGCAGCACACAATGTGCTGTGAGGGGAACAGCAGTTGTCTCCTTGAGACTGAGACCGTTTTAAAATAATTTGGTTGAGATGGCAGCAAAGTAGAATGATGATGCTGGCCACGTTATTGTACTCTGCTTTAGTTCTCTCATTGACTCTGTCCCAGACTAATTCCTTGAAAATAAAATCACTTGTTTAAAGAGGTAGTGTGTGAAGTTCAATTCAACCTCACAGTATTTTTAAAATCTAATTTTGTGTAGTGCACGTGTGTAATAATTGGCTCTGTGAAATCTGATAGTTAATTGGAAATGAGTTGAGCCAGTCACGGTTGGGACAGAAATATCCCAGTATTTTCTCAATGCCACCTGCCTGACACCTTGCGCTTCCATTCATCAGTGCAGGCAGCACTGTATGAGAGAACTTGACAAATGAGCTCATTGCAGGGTGAATTGCTTCTGGTGGTTTGACATTCAAATCAGTGCACTGTATCGACTGAGAAGCTCGTTCCCCTCATTAAATGGCGAATGCATTTGACATTTCTTGCACTAGTTTGCGAAACAGTGCTTTAACATTTTTGCTGAGTATGTTGCTAGTGTTGTAATACAGCTGTGGTCTGAATCACTGCTCATTTAAAATATTTAAAAAAATTTAAAAATTATTTTTTTTTTTTTTTTTTTTTTTTTTTTTTGGAACTCAAATTGTGTTGTCTAATCTGTTAGTTTCTTTATATCTATTTTTTCCCTCGCACTAGATCACTCTGTGTCTCAGCCAATCATGGTGTCCCGTCGGCCAGGGCAGGGTTTCCATGGTGGTGGGGAAGTCGGCGTAGGCTCTGTGATGTCACCGAGGTCGGAGAGTGGCGGTCTTGGAGTCAGCATGGTAGAATATGTGCTCTCCTCCTCACCGGCTGACAAGCTTGACTCGTGTCTCCGCAAAGGCCCTTATGTGAGTTGGAGCTCTGATCGGTCTTCTCTAGTCTACTTAACAGACGCTGTCTGTAATTAACCTAGCCAACCCCTTAAAGGCACGGTCAGTCATTCTTGCTAACTTTGAGCTCAAATCAAAACGGTACTGCTCCGCGGTCCTCCACGGCGCCGCCTCACACATAGAAATGCATTGTGAAGCAACGCGTAGTGCTATGGCTTTGTTGATACGAGCGGAGTTCGCCAATTTATATTTTAATGTTACTATTTATGGAGCCATGGCTGTGTAGAACTGTAGAACACGCACAGAGAACAGCAAGCTAGTGAAATGAGAGATCTTAGTTGAATTTGACAAAAGGTCTGTTGGCTTACATTTAGCTTGCAATAGCTGACTGTACCTTTAAACACAAAGAACTCCTTCAGTTTGGTTGGATGCTTAGGTGTCTTTTTGTGGATCTACCTTTAACATCTTTTTATAAACCTGACGCCAGATTCGTTCCATCGTGTGTACAACATCATCTGTCCCTGTTATTTCTGACATGGGCTTCCTCTCGCGTTGTTCACAACATTCTGTTCCATCTTGTCATGGCCCATCTTTGCATAGTAACGGCAGCTCAAAGGCGTTTCAGAAGCTTGCCTTCGGTCGACTTGAAATGTAGTTTTTCTGTCATCTGTTGCCATCTGTCTTAACACAAGCTCTAACCACAAGCCCCCGATGTCTCTCGTCTGTCCACACAGGGACAGAGGGACGTGGAGGGTGAGGAGGACAAGAGGGAGAAGCCCAAGGCAGCGTTTGAGGGAGAGAAACTGAAAGAGTTGACAGAAGGCGAAGCGGACGTCATCAATGACGTCATCAATCCCAACGGGCTGCCTGTGCAGAACGGCCTGGACGTGGACGTCAAAGAGTTTGGGTAGGACGACGCGTGCAGCTCTCGGTGACGCCACCCGCCATCTGTTAATGTTCACATGCCGTTTGGTACCGTTTACTTTGTGGCGGGAAGTTGGATTTAGCGGGCTGTGGGCTTGTGACTAAATCCACCCGTTAGACACATGATGCGCAGAACAGTACGCTCTGTGCGCACGCACGCACACACCACCTGTTTCACGTGAACGAGCAAGGCTCAGGACTGTAACCGAATCAGTTTCACTTTCTTTAGCAAACTGATCTGCATTGCGTTTATTAAATTATTTGGCTAATCTGAAGCATTGTGGTTTACTGTTGTAATGTCTTAGATGTAGTGCTCTTTGACAGCAAGTGGACTAGACCATCTCTTTTCTTGTTGCTTTTAGGCGTCCTCCGGGCAGCATGGCCCCTCCAGGCCCCGAGGGCGACCTCCTCGGGGGTCCTGGAGGCGTAGGGCCCGAGGGCCTGACACCCCTAGGGGGCGGTGGCGGCCCCAAGCCCCTGGAGGACTTCTCCGGGGTGGATCAGGGTGGAGTCACCATGGACCCCATGGAGTCTGTGATGGAGCCGCTGCAGTTTGACTACAACAACCAGATGCCCATGGACTCTGCTCCCACCGTGGGGCTGTTTGACTACACCAACCAGCAGCAGGTACAGTATGTGAGTTTACGGTGCCTTTTAATTCTTTACTAGCTAGTCATTAATGAGTGTGTGTGTGTGTGTGTGTGTGTGTTCTATGCTGATGTTAATGCAGGCCGGCGGCTCTACTGCTCATTTTGGACAGTTTGTTGTTTTTATGTCCATTGTGGACATCTTTGTTTGGGAGCCATGCCCCATTTAATATATAATTTAGTATTGAGCTAAAATATTTATTACAAATCTTCAAAATGGTAGAAAAGCTGCAGCTAGCCTTCCTTGTACAGGGAATGGCTTATTTTGGGAGGGGGTGTCCGCTGCAGGAACCAGTCCTACAAGAACTCTTTCAGGGGTGAATTAAGTACTGACTCTCT
Organism: Forbesichthys agassizii; assembly: GCA_026546735.1. Lineage (NCBI taxonomy): Eukaryota > Metazoa > Chordata > Actinopteri > Percopsiformes > Amblyopsidae > Forbesichthys > Forbesichthys agassizii. The sequence goes on from JAODLL010001534.1 coordinate 5,538, forward strand.
GGGTTAGGTAGTTCTGAGTGGCCCTGGAAAAATATTGTGCAGATTTCTAAGTATATAAAGAGTTCTTTCCAACAAATTTTTTGTGGTGAATTTGCATGTTAGGGCTGTGCGGTATGACAATACATATCATATGACAATAGAAAAACATCTGCCGTTTGACATTATGCTTTATCGTGATAAAAATCACACACGCCATTTTGAATCTGTCCGTGTTTTGCACAGATTGCATTAATACATTACTCTTTACTTTTTACTGGCAAAGCTTTTATTGCACTTAAAGTAATGAGGATAGTTTTCGTCAGCTCTCCACCGCTGTCTCTTTATTAGCTGAGCTCCGTGTGCGCGTGTGTGTGTGTGTGCGCGTATGTGTGTGCACGTGTGTGTGGAGTGAGCTCTGCCCCCAGTGGAGCAGAGAACACGAAGTTGCACGGCTCGTGATCCAAGACAGATTGGTGAGGCAAATTCATACTAAGTCTTATGATCGATTATATTTTGCACAGTGCATCTGTGCTACTGCTGCAAAGTAAACAAAACGTGCTAGCAAGGCTACGGTAGGCTACCCGACTAAACACATGGACATTGCGCTCGGGACATGGCTTAACAGGATGGTGAAAATGTTCTATTAAATTCCCTACCTTTTTGTATTTTGTATTTTATGTTTGGCAAGTTCCTAGAATATCCAATCTTTCAGATGAGCTATCGTAAAGAAACTACTAGGCTTGGGCCCAAATATTCGATTATTCGGGTGTTCGTTCGTTGGGTATGTATTCAATTTAAATATTGATGCATAATGTGAAAATATTTTTTCACATTATGCATGCATGTTTTCCCATTAATCACTACTATTTCAATATAAACCCAAATGTTGAAATGTAATTTCCTACCCTACACTGTGTCATCAACACAATTAATTGCAATTGGCTCTGTTTGTAAGAAGAGAGCGAGGAGGCTATTCATTCAACACACACTCTTATTGGCTAATACAGGAGGTATATTCTATTTGACACCTCTGACTGGGGTAAATTGACGTATCAATCAAAGTGGTCATTTTGAGCACATGGCTATGTTTACATGTGTGCTTACTGAAGCTAGTAATTGAATATTATTTATGTTATACTTCTTAATTATAGTTGAGTGTTTTTAATGGTGTTTTTGAGAGTATTCGTATACTTTGTAAAATACCTGTAAAATGGTTTTCGGGAAAACCCTAGCAATTACGCATATTTCTCAACACTTTGGTGGCGTTATGCACTCCAGAGTTTCCGCTGTGTACATTTTTTTTTATGGCGGCCTGCCACGGCTAGATCATGAGCGCCAGTCCTTCAGAATTGTATGAAATATCATGAAGATTCACGACAATACTTTACACAGCTCAATACGCGCGAGTAGCCTACAGCATTTTCCCAGCCAGTAACAAACAGCAGATGATGGCAACATTACCGGAGAACTAGGAAAAAAGGTATATTTAGTCAGTTGTTGCCAAACTCTTTCACTTCACCTGTGTGTATGGGTTATTTTTGTTGGTTCATGTGTCAATCGTCTTTTACAGCATAATGTTACAACAAATCTCTTCTCTGTGCGCGTTTCTTCTTCTGCTTGTGGTTCAGCGTTTAAGTTCATTCTTGTTTGTCTGCGCTTGTAGACTAGTAGGCTCTGTTGGTACTCAAATTATCCTTCCAGCAAATCGTTTCGATGTTATGCTATAACGTTGGCTTGGTAAATCACATAGCTCGGTAACTTCAATAAACGTCAGTAAATTAGCCTAATTGCCAACAATGTAAGACGTGTATCCATTCTGTCCACCAGCGTAGCAATGCGCTGGTGGATCATAAAATCCTAGAGGAAACACTGCACTCTATGGTTTTGGGTTATGATTGGGTTAATAACGCTATATCGTGATATGTATCGTCATCGGGATTTTAAATTACCTATATCGGTATATTACATTTGGCCACATCGCACAGCCCTAGTGCAAGAGAAGGTTTTTGCCAATAGACAAAATATTGAATACCGCTGATTGTTCAAATAACCAGGAAAGCTCTAGTGAAACAGTTGAAAATGTTGAAGCCATATTAAAACATTTATCAGCAAATCTTTAAATTTAATTGTGTAACAAGCAACGTTGGGCTTGTCAAAACTGTTGAGAAGATATACTAATAAAAATGACTTCTTTGTTAACACAGAAAGGCAAAATCATTCTGAAACAAGATATATTTGTCTTTCATTTTTTGAAAGCTCTGAATGAAATGGTTTCTCCATTCTAAGGCGATTATTGACCGCAACATGGTGGCCCAGTGGAAAGCACTGTGGCCTCACAGCAATACGTTTCAAACCCCGGTTGTCCCGAGCCTTCTGTGTGGAGTTTGCATGTTCTCCCCGTGTCTGCGTGGGTTTCCTCCGAGTGCTCCTGTTTCTACCACTATCAAAAACCATGTCAGGTTCATTCTCAAGTCAGTACCATCCGACTAGTTTAAATCAGGAAATTGTCCCCGGGCGCTGCACAGCGGCTGCCCACTGCTCCCTTGAGGGATGGGTTAAATGCAGAGGATGAATTGTTCTATGTGTATGTGACAATAATCACCTTTACCATACCTAGGTGTGTGTGTGTGTCTGCATGGGAGAAAAGCGATGTTGCCGACCTTGTTAACGTGACACTGTGCTCTTGTCTGTCTGTAGCTGTTCCAGAGAAACAATGCTCTAGCTGTGCAGCAGCTGACTGCAGCCCAGCAGCAACAGTATGCCTTGGCAGCAGCACAGCAGCCTCACATTGGTAAGTTTGTCTGGCTGGCTGTGTGTGTTTAACAAGCTCAGTAATGCATATGGTTTTGTATAGCTATTTTTGATCAACTATTTATTTACGTTTGCTATATTGGATCAAGCTTTCACTCAAACTAAAGGCACTATATTTACTAAAACCCTATATTTCTCCTTGATCACTAGTCATTGACAATGCATTGATTCATTGATGTAGGTCTACTTAATTGGAGGGAGCTATGATTCGTTCCTTTCTGCTGCGCTGACGTGCACGTGTAAACAACAACTACAACAACCACCACCACCATAGAGGCACACAATAATTTAAAATTAAGAGAGCAGTTAGGGGTGCACATTATATCGACTCCGTATTGTCATCGCAATATCACGTTGCGCAATACCATACCGAAAATGATGCAGGAAGTGCAATATTTTCTGCTAAGCAGAATGCATGCAGGCCACTGGGTCACTGTTGTGACAACAGGCATCTAATGGGTCTGTTGTGTCAGGTCTAATGGGTCATCTAATGGGTCATCTAATGGGTCTGTTGTGTCAGGGCTGGCCCCGGCGTTCGTTCCCAACCCCTACATCATCAGCGCAGGCCCGCCGGGAACGGACCCCTATGCAGCTGGACTAGCGGCAGCAGCAACCCTGGGTGAGTCACGTTTAGTGCTGGGTGTAACGGTGGATGTGAACCTACTAGGGATGTCACGAGAACCAATACTTCAGTACAAAGTCGATACCGAAAGTTTTGTACTGCATGCGTGTGTGTATATCTATCTATGGATCGAGAACCGTGGTATTGGTATCTACTACTACATTTCTGGTATCGTGACATCCCTAGTACTAATACCTACCTACAGGTGTCAGTGGCTGTATTCTCAACCAGTATTCCAGTGTTGCTGAGAGGGGGGAGGGCTCATTAGATTAAATAATACTTTATTATTAGTATTCCCTGCAGGGAAATTGAGTTTTTGTAGCAGCAGGGGAACCAGGAAAACATCTTACAGCAAAGGGCGAATGCAGCACAATAAAATGTAATAAAACACAGATCTGAAAGCCTTAACGCATTACATTTAATACAATCTCCTGGCACAAACGCTTGTAATCTGAATTGGTTGCATCTCCACCTTTTTATAAAAAAAGAATAAGAATAAAAATAATAATAGCTACCAAATATCCCTTTTTGAACATTAGATGGCAGGCCATGTAGGTAAACAATAATCTCAACCCCTCCTTCTCACAGGCAGGTTTTAATAACATTATCTTCAGACTAGTAAGATTGTCGTGGCAGTCTAATTGGCTCACTTGAGCCCTTTTCACACATTGTTCATGGTATGTTACCTGCATGGCCGTAAAGGCACAGCTAGATATTTTCTCTATACAGATATGCAGCTCCTTCCAGGTACATTTGTTTGTGTGTACTATTACGCCTATTCATGCTTGTCGTGGCTAATACCGGCATAGCACATTAGCCTGGACAGTCCAGCAGAGGGCGGTAGCTAATGCAACACTATATTGATTCTGCCAAGCATATGTTTTCAGGAGACTTTTACAGTTTACTTTTGAGCTTGCTTCACGCAATTAGCATCTCTACATAAAATATATGCAGCACATATAGCCTACATCCTACCTTACCCTGAGGCTATTCATCGTATACCCTGTTTGTGCGGAAGCCCTGCTACACTACAGTATGTGAATTTGCTAGTATCACTAATTATATATAAACAAACAAAAAATACAGGGTCAGTCCTTCTTGCTAATTTCGAGCTCAAATCAAAACAGTTCTCCGTGGTGGCGCCTCGCCCGTCAAAATGCATTGTGAAGCAAAGGTCAGTGCTACGGCTATGTTGATACAGTGTAAACAACTTTGTTTATGAGCCAGGGCAGTGTAGAAGTATCATACTTTTTTCATCATGCACAGAGAATGGTAAAATAGTGAAATGGGAGGCGATATTTGATAAGATTTGAGTTCTAACCAAGCATAATATTTGTTAAATTACAGCAAATTTGTTCATTACAGCAATATTGTTCACGGGATGGAGCGACCGAAAGGGATCGTTTATAGTATTTCTTCTTTGTCTAGCAAAACCAGTAAATCTATTTAACTCAAAATGAGTGTAAAGTTTTAGGTTAAAGTTCAAGGCATATCAAATATGTATTTGTAACTGTTAAATACAGTCTTGTAATTGGTTCTCTCACTCCACGTGAACACTTCTTGCATCCCTGCATTGGTTCTGCTTTCATTCACATCTCAGCCATACTAGCATTTTCCCTGTAATGTTACTAGGTCATGAGGTGGGAAACTGGGGGAGCAGATATACAGATTTGTCGACCCCTGTTCCTGTTCACACATGACCCCATTCAGGAATAATTCCTGTAAAATGCAGGGTTATACAGCATGTGTGAAAAGGGCTTTGAATCAGTGTTGCGTTTATAATACTGAGGTTACATTCTTTATACTTGTTTGGCTCAGTGGACTAGGCTGTTATTATAATTATGTTCTAGACTCAGACGCAGATTTCCATTAAGTAAATAAATAACTTCAAATATCTCCAGGACTTGTTTATATTCTGCACAGTCAATTTACTGTAATACGTTTGTCCATGTCTGCATCATTTTATATTCAACAGTGTAAATATGAAATGCATATCATATGAATAACTCAGTCACACTGATATAAAGTAGGTTATGTTTATTTCATGCCAGGCATGTGGGGAGGGGGGTTTGTAAGCTGTCATCACCAGTGTTGTCCAGTTTCTGAAAAATAAAATGCATTTGTAAATAATATAGCAACTGCAGACTCATTAGGCGTTCTGTCTCCTGTCATGCATTGTAAAAGTCCCTAAATATTTTTATGATTTAAAAATCCCTAAATATTTTTATGCATCTCAATCGCAGCATACAACATAGCTATATTGCAAATAGCCTACAATACGGCATTCAGTCCAACAGATCGCAACATAATTTTATCACACTATAGTGTTTGAAATAGTGCTATTTTTGATAGGCTAGAGCAGGGGCGGGCAATCCTGGTCCTGGAGGGCCCTTCATGTTTTAGATGTCTCCCTGCTCCAACACACCTGATTCAAATGAATGGGTCCGTTAGCAGGCTTCCAACACACCATTCATTTGAATCAGGTGTGTTGGAGCAGGCGGACATCTAAAACATGCAGGGCACTAGCCCTGCAGGACCAGGATTGCCCACCCCTGGGCTTGAGTAATACTTCCAAAACACAATATAGGCTACTCACACATTGAGAAGTAACTGCTAGATACAAATCCTTTTTCACATCTCCACCAGTGGAAAGGGTTTCCTATATAGACAATAGTTTTTTCTTATCTTCTTGCCAAAGAATGTTGAATTTTACCTCACAAACTTCACAAAGACATGCAAGGTGCTTCACTTTGGCATGCATCATTATTCAATGTCCTGTCAGATCTGCTGCTGAATGTATGCTGCACACTCAGTGCTCATAGGCTCTGATCCAACAACAGCTGTGGAAATGGCTTTATTAACAGTAGTGGGAGGTGGTGATGAAAGGCGTTGAGGTCTGAGGATTACATCCAAGTAACCCTTTTAATATAAAATGTGTTTATGACATTGTAGAATGTGGAAATATTAGGTAGGGCAGCTTTAGGGATTGTTGTTTCTGTCCTGTGGGACAAAGCACGCCTTCCCCTTCCTGGACCTCACTGGTGCCCCCCTCATATGTGCAGGTCCGGCGGTGATGCCCCCCCAGTACTACGGGGTCACCCCCTGGGGCGTGTACCCCGCCAACCTGTTCCAGCAGCAGGCCGCCGCGGCCAACAACTCGGCCAATCAGCAAGCGGGCGGCCAGGGCCAGCAGAACCAGCAGCAGGTATGCGTCTCCCGTTGCGTTTGCGTAGCTCCCGTCAGGCCGGGCTTTATGCGCCCAGACGGACGCGCTAACCCCTCTGCCGTGTGCCGCCGCGTAGGTGATGCGTGCCGGAGGCAACCAGCGACCCTTGACCCCCAGCCAGGGTCAGCAGGGTCAGCAGAACGACCAGCTGGTGGCCGCGGCCGCCGTCAACTCCGCCCTCGCTTTCGGGCAGGGCTTGGCAGCTGGCGTCCCCGGTAAGTTGCCCAGCAACCATCACCACGCGCACACACTGTGGAAAGACCTCTGGTGACCCTGTTTATCCCCTGTGATGGTTGCCCAGGTTACCCCATGCTTGCCCCAGCGGCATACTATGACCAGACGGGGGCACTGGTGGTGAACACTGGAGCCAGGAGCGGCCCCGTCCGTCTAATGGCGCCCACCTCCGTCATCATATCGCCTTCTGCAGCACAAGCAGGTGAAGACCGATTCTACCGTAGGCCCACCTTCTCTTTGTCCTCTCTGCTGTCAGTGTGTGTGTAGAGCAGCCTTAGAGCGTGATGACAGAATACCATGTGGTCATGTGGTCTGCCGTGCCAGCCACGGCTGTGTAGATGCACCGGATTATATTTCAGCATGCACGCAGAGGGCCGGCTAGCTGACCTATTGTATTATAATCGCTTACCCTACCTTTAAGTAAAGAAATTACATTAGATGCTAATGCTAAGAGTGTATAGATGCCGTGCTAAGAGTGTATAGATGCTAATGCTAAGAGTGTATAGATGCTAATGCTAAGAGTGTATAGATGCCCGTGCTAAGAGTGTATAGATGCCCGTGCTAAGAGTGTATAGATGCCCGTGCTAAGAGTGTATAGATGCCCGTGCTAAGAGTGTATAGATGCCCGTGCTAAGAGTGTATAGATGCCCGTGCTAAGA
>JAODLL010001535.1:0-25852 GCA_026546735.1 Forbesichthys agassizii
CTCTCCCTCTCCCTCTCCCTCTCTCTCTCTCTCTCTCTCTCTCTCTCTCTCTCTCTCTCTCTCTCTCTCTCTCTCTCTCTCTCTGCTACTCTGAATTCACTCTCTCCAGTCTTCCTCATTATTTTCATAACCTGGCTGGAATAAAAAATATAGGAACAGCAGAGAACCTCTCTCTCTCTCTCTCTCTCTCTCTACGTCTCGCTCCATCTCTCTCTCACTAAATGGTTTTAGACAATAATTGAACCAAAATATTAAGTATGGTAATGTTTAATTAAAGTGCTGTTAAAACTCCCTCTCTCACACCCACGCACACACGCACACACACACACTGACCAAAGCAGTTGAGGCAGCGATGTATGAGCTCATCCAGCCTAGCAGCACTGGGACTGGGGCTGGAGGTGGGATTCTGCAGGGCACGGCTGATGTCCTGGGGATTAGGACATGTGTTGCGTCTCTGCTGGACAACCTTCCTGCTCTTAAGGACCCCAGGACTGTCCACATGAGGTTTCCTGCAAGACACCCACAAACACATGTATGGCATAGGATGACCAGCACTTTATAGAGACCCAATCCTCTTTCTGTCAAATTTAGTCAGTTCATATGCTTTCTTTAGACTTGATGTATATTTGAGAAAGTGTTTTTGTGATTTTATGCAGCACATCTTATAATTTTCATTTTGTTTTCTACGTCAGAGTTCAGTAGAGCTCAGAGATACAGCTCTGAGTTGCATTTCAGCATCTGCAAATGTCAGCTTCAAAGATCTGATAAGCTCTGTTACTGACAGTGTTTCTGTCTCACATGCAAACAGGGCTACAGTATGTCACATATCGCTGCAAACCACACAGCTTGATGTTTGCGCACACCTTCCTCCATGTGTATAGCCACCCATCTTTACAATGTTCTTCTTCCTAGCATTGACTTTCTAGCATGGTATACAAACACATACTGTAACCATGAGACCTTGTCTATGTTGATCTTGAATGTATCCATGGGAGCAATAGCAGACAATGTACTAATGCCACGGCACGTGGTCTCAGTGATGACATACTGACAATTTTTGATATTGGAAATACACTGGACAAAACAGCATTGGGAAACGTGTTGCATGGTGTGGTCTGTCTTGAATACTAGTGTGATGACATTACTAGGAAACACTGAGTTCAGAGAACTAGTGGCAAGTTCCCTGAATGACCAGACCTACATCCCCTTCTCAAAACCTTCACTTTGTCTATGCGGCTTTTTTCAGACAAATAGTCTATCTATCTTCACTATCTATCACTATCTTCAATAATGTCGTGGCTAAATGCCTTAATGCCACTGTGTTAATAACAACCAGTCATGAATACTACTAAATACTAATATATACGAATATCAACAATAATTACTTAATTTATTGCATGTCGAGAAATGTTTCACAATTATGCCAGGAAAGACACAAAGATGCATGGTTGCACAAGACAGGACAGTGACAAAAACAAACACGCCCACATAGATGACAGTGGAAATATGAGCCCTGGTGAACACATAAATGGCAAATAAATATTTCTAATTCAACCACGATACATAGTTCATATACACTGCTTTACCACACACCCAGGTATGTTGCCTGCTTCATGTGTAAGTCCACCTTTAAACCTGTGCTGTGTGTTCTCACACTAAAGTTACATTCACAATGCATGTAGTTCACGCATATGTGGAGAGAAGGACATGTTTGGATGCAATATCCCCTCACCTTGTCATGGTCTCATTACACTGGCTGGTTACTAAGACACTATTTCCCTTAGTATGGTGCCAGTTGGACAAGTTGGGCATGCTGGATCTATGAGGGAAGGACGCTGCCAAGGTGACGGGATCATGGGATGGGTTTTCTCTGGAGGTCTTCACTGGCCTGTGCCACCAGGACCCCCAGTATCTAACACCTTGAAATGCATTGTGAAGCAAAGCGTAGTGCATACTATGGCTGTGATGATATGTGTGGTGTTCACCACATTGTTTATGTTGCTATTTACGGAGCCAGGGCTGTGTAGAAGTATCAAATTATTTTTTCAACCCGCACAGAGAATGGTAAGATAGCTAAATGCGAAGAGATATTTGTTGAATTTGATAAAAAGTGTATTAGTTTACCTTTAGCTTGCAATAGCTGACTATACCTTTAACTAATGTGTGTAAATGTGTCACACCTGGGGAACAGTTGAGCAAAAACAAATCCCCTTCAACTCACAACTCGTACAGTAGTCCTATAACATATTTTCAGATTGATTAGAGGCTAAATGTTTTTGTACCTCAGGTGCATAGTAAAATGTCACATACTCAGAAAGTCGCTTAATGCATAATCTTTTGCACATAATTAGACAAACTTGTTATTTGATATAAGACAACTAAATTAAGTACAATCTGTAATACACAATTTATATATGTATTTCTGTAGGCATCTAGGTTTTATATTTGACCCTATTTCCCAAGAGTAATAACAGTTGAGGAATCTTGAAGACACTACATGTAGAGTTGTATGCTAATCAAATAAACTGATATAATATTTTTAAGTGAATAATACCTACACGGGGCCACAGGCTATTACAAGAAAGAGGGAAATGTAAGTTATGTCATGATGTCTGTAAGGGAATTTCCCAAGCCATGGACATGTAGCCTAATTACAGTTAAGCAAAACACATGTACTGTTAAGACTTGTAAACAGTAAAAATGTGTATCAGTGCTATGCAAATTCACATACAATAGGTCCATGTACAGTATTTGCATTCCCTCAGACAAGCAAACCTGACAAACGACAAACCTCTTCTATATTTACTAAACAGGTGTTTGCAATAGGAATGCATACCCCCCCATAACCCTCAGTTTACTGAAGACACTGTCAGTGACCAGAGGGAGGCTCCATCATATCACGTTGGCCTGTGTAATAAATGAAGGGTTTGCTTCAGAAACAGCACCTACTTTAACTGTCCCCCTTCTTTACTCTCCCTTCCCTCATCCTTGCTCTATTCATGCCATTCAGAAAGCACTTTTCCTTTGGAATCCACCCTCTCCCCCCTTCCTTCTCATCCATGTCACGGCTCCTGGCTGGAAATACAGCACCCCCCCCCACTCTCTCTCTCTCTCTCTCTCTCTCTCTCACACACACACACATACACACACACACTGGTGGTGGGGGATATGCAAATTCCTCTCTTTCTTCCCTTAATTGATTAATTGAAGCCAGGGGCCTTTGAAGGCCTTGTTTGTGTGCTGCTCTTTCTCTGTGTGCCCGCTCTCACAACCTGCGTGGCTCTTGCCCCCCTCTGCATCATGGGATACGTCTATTGAGGTGAGCCATTCAGCACTAAGTGACTGTACCCACCGCTGTAGAAGTCACATCAATTTATTATTAACAAAACAAACAAAAACACACAAAAAACAAGTCCCAATGAAAACTCTTCAGCAGCTTTGTGTCAAACACAATCAGCCTAATAGTGTATGCCTCAATAGACTTAATCATATATATGTAACCTACAACACACGCACGCACACTCAGTCATAGCTATACACGCACGCACGCACACATGCAAGCACACACACACACACACACCGTTGACATCATTATCAAATCTATTCTAAGGTATTGTATTAGACACATTGACACAAGCTCCCACACTCCCTGTTAAGCTTCTAATGACATTAGCATAATATTAATCCTCTTGAATCATTTATCATATGGATTGTCTTCATAAAATGAGGTAGCGTTCTCTAATGGCCATCCCTTAACACATACAGCTATGCATACACCTATGAGTCAATTCTGACTTACGGTCTGATGTAATATAAGCAAATGAGGGGATGTCCACCATTAAAGGAACTACGGAATTTAGACTACCTTAAACTTTGATATCATACGAATACTACCTTAACACCCACACAGGCATTTTGGCTTCCAGAGAATTTGATAAGGCTTGTGGTCACAAATACATATGTTATATATTATGTACATACAATGACTTCTGCTTCTGCAGTATGCCAACCATCACTGTCTTTGTGTAACTACATTTCACATCTGAACAATAAAATTGAAATTATGAAAATATTTCTATTAAAAGGTGTATTGAAAGGCAACACCAAATAGTCACACAGCTCCCTGTTACGTATGGGCTCACATGTTTATAGTAGACACAAATAACTTGAGAAGGTAACACACAGTGTTTTTCACACTGTGTAAGTATGCATAAACCGTTTGCACCTAACCTTTAGATGCATTTTGCTTCAAACAATGAGTGATAAAGGTTCAACAGGTTTGTAACAATTGTACGTTTCACTCTGACTAAAGAACATAACTACATGCACTCCATTTTCAGCTTCTCTAGAAACATGACAAAAACCACAATGCGTCTGATAACCTCAAGGTTCACACTACACCACTGCAATCCACGCTTGCTGAGCTCTGTAGTTCACAGTGCAAATATTGAGGGCACCTGCTAAGACAGCTAAAACAGCAGGCTGGATCTCTCTGCAGAAGACATATCTGTGCGACCTCTTTTTACAGGAGTGGTCGCCAAGGTTTTGACCCCTGACACCAACCAGAAGTTGTTGCTGTCAACATACCAGCATCAAAATAAAACATATACTTCCACTGAAAATATATGCACGTTCAATATTACAAAATAATATATCTTCAAATCCTGTTGTGATCTTCCTAAAACATGCGGCGGCCCTCCCTCAGGGGTTCCCCCCCACCGCCTCCCCCTCCCACAGCCAAACCACCTACCCACCGACACATACACTGTTCCCATCCAGCGCTACAGTGAGATATGCAGTAGCCTACCGCTTGGTCCTGTTCATTGCCGACGTTCTCTCCCGGTCACTCCTCCTCCAGTGCTGAGCCGCGTGGACATGTGAATGTGTCCCTAGTGCCTCATGATGCCTCCTCCTCTGTGTTTATGTGGCCCGAGCAGAGAGCCGGCAGTCGTACGGCGGCTGCAGAGGCTACGGGGGGTGGGGGGGTGGGAAGCGGGGGGGTGAGCGATGAGGGCAAGTCACCCACCACGCTCCACACCACCAAGGGCCTGGTCCTGTCAGCGTCTGTGTGTGTGTGTGTGTGTGTGTGTGTGTGTGTGTGTGTGTGTGTGTGTGTGTGCGCGTGTGCGTGTGCGTGTGTGTGTGCGTATAATCCCGAAGAAAGCACCAAAAACACGCCGAACCACAGACAATTTAAATCTTGAAGTACTACAAAAGTTGTGTTCGAGTGTCAGCCCTCCCCTAACGTAAACAGGTCCGCCTCACTGGAGGAACTGGCTCTGACAGATAGGGGAACTCGCATCGGTATCGTGTGTGTGTGTGTGTGTGTGTGTGTGTGTGTGTGTGGGCAAGGGGGAGGGGAGAGGAGCGAGAAACGAACACTGAACCTAGATGAAGTGGCCCACCAATAGAGGAAGGGAGGGGAGCTAGACACATAGTGATGAGCAATCAACTGAGCCTCAGGAAACAACATCTGTGGTGGCTCTCTTTTTTTTTTGGTACAGCTTTACAGAAATTAGGCCACACCTTTGTTTATCTAATATGTCTAAATGTATTCCCTAAAAATCCCAAGAATACCTCTGCTGTCCCTTGAGTATTCCGCCGTCCTTCTTTTTCTTCTCTTTTAAAAAAAAAAATATATACCCCTATCATTTCGCCGTCTCAAGGCACCACGTGGCCACACAGGGAGGTACTGTTTGTGCCTTTGAATGAAACTGTGCAGCTGGACACGGGACTCAAAGGCATCCTTGTTTTGAACACACCAGGAGGAAGAGGACTCGTACGGGGGACATTAATGTGCTTGAGCCTGCAGAGGTGCTTGCTTTCTCGGGGAATTGTGCGTGGGCGTCAGTAAACGATATAGCATTGAAAGACACGGGCCAGTGGATCCAACGCTCCTGCATGCTAAGTCGCCCCAACCATGGGTTTGACACCTCAAACAGATTTGCATTGGAAAGGAGTTTTGGAAATCTCTTAAAATGCTATGCAATACTGAAAACCACTAACCACAAAATATGTACGTTTCGCCTACCAGTACCACCTCGTCTCAAAATGCGTCAGCTTTTAGCATTAGAAACTACTTCTGAGAATGCTTCAAATGCTTTATTGCGACACTGACCACAAATGTGCAAAAACCACCACACGATCAATCAAACTTAATAGCCTATTAGACTAATGCAATTGCAGTTGTCTTTTCCAATCAGGAGTGGAGGTCAACATGCATGAACACGTTATAACGTTTTCATGCACGTTGACCTCTACTGTTGAAATGGTCACTAGCTGCACAGTAGAATACTAATATGTGCATTTTTTTATATATTATCATTTTACACAGTAGGCTACTACACAAGTTCAGAGTTGTTGCAAACACTTCCTTATTTTTTACTGTGTTTTTGTGTGTACATAAAACCAGTAGACACACGACTACTGTATTTAAACCCCTATATAACGGTGCCCCCTTGAGGTTTGCCAATAAAACTGCAGAGCAGGCACGGGCAATCCTGGACTCTGAAATCCTGAACTCATACTCCCAGCATTCAAACTAGTTCAGTTTCGTGGCGTTCGGTTTTGTCCCGCCCTCCACTCTCCGTTCTGGAGGAGAGAAGTAGACTACCCCAGCAGCAACAACTCAAATCAGTGCATCCACCCTCATACACTGTCAGATGCCGTTGTGATGGGGAGCATGTTGAAAGATGACAGATGGAGATTCAGTAGGTAAGGTTGTGCAGGGTGTAGGCCTACCCGCTATTTGGGTAATGCTTTACTGCAGTATCTGTAATATTTGAGAGACCGTGAGGCTTGTCGGTTTAGAGCGACATAGCAGCCTACGCCGCCTATGGGATGATAAGGTTGGCTAGCCTTATTAGACTTCACTATTAGAGCAACAGATGCCCATGGCCTTGCTTTGGTGATTTATTGTAGTCTAACTGTGTTTTTCTCTGTCTTGCTAATACATGCGTATTTTGGCGTCACGTTATCAGACATCGTAGGCTGGGATACCTTACAATGATATATCAGACACGTAATATCGTGTATTCCATACACGTATGATTGTAGCCTAAACTAAAGCAGGTGTTTAGTTTAGGCTAGTAGACTTGAGTAGAGATAGCTACCGTATAGCCCAGCCGCGGGCATCTCTCCGATCCAGCCTCACCATGGGCATAACCCACACGCACAAGCAAGCGACAATACTGTAGACCTACACACCTCACAGCCTACACCAGACACATGCCGTCACGGGATGCAGGTTGTGCTATACACTCCCGGTGTTAGCCTATTGACCATCAAACTCACTACGGTTACATATATTATTATTTCTTCTTCTCCTTTTTATGAGGGTAACAAAACATAACCATTCTTTGTCCATATCTGGCGTATCAGGTTAGATAAGCCTCTCCCCTTGGTATTGATTGTGCAGTAGAGGTGGCATATGTGAACACTGCATAATAATATGATATTGATCATCTCAATATGGATAGAATAACATTTTTGTTCATTAAAGTTAGCTAAACATAGAGTTTGCAGCATTATATACAAAGCATCCCTAATATAGAACATGGATTCCCCTGAACATTTTGGGACATAATCACACTATGCCACCTAATATGCCGTCTAATGCACAATTTACAGTTAATACAGTTAATGAGAGAGTGTGTGTGTGTGTGTGTGTGTGTTCAATGTGCAGTCCAAAAAGACTGTTAAGAGTCTTCTCCCCTTTCCTTTAATAGCCTGTCAGACGTGTGCGGGGGTGGGGGGTGGAAGGCGGGGTGGAGGAGTGCGTTTGGAAACGGGGAAGGGTGGGGGTTGTACGTGAAAGCGTGTGGCCCACTTACAAAGAAGTGTAGTGAGACCCCTAAACACCCCCCCCCCCCTCCCTCCCGGGGTTTGGAGATATGGGGGGGTGGGAGAGGTGGGTTTGGAAGAGAGAGAGGGGGGGGGGGGGCGCCTGGCTTTCTGTCACTCTCTCTTGCAACACGCTGAGAGACTCATGCCGTCCTCCTCCAGGTCACCCACTCGCCAACACTGAGCGAGGGCGAGAGAGGTAGACATAGTTACAGAGAGGTAGACAGAGGTAGAGAGAGAGAGAGAGATAGCGGAGGCAGACATAGCGAGCAGACGGTGAGGCGGACAGGGAAGATCGTAGTAACGGTAGAAGAAGAACGCGTGGGCGGTGGCACTGACGAGAGGGATTGTCTTGTTTTCTCCCGAGGAGCAGCGTATAGTCCTCGGTGAAGCAGCATGGCGGAGGGCGCAGAGGGAGAAGAGGAGATTCAGTTCCTGAGGACGGTGAGTGAGAGCTCTTCTTCCCGTCTCGGCTGTTAGCCGGCACTCAGCACACTTAACCCCCCCCCCCCCCGCCCTTTAGGCGAGGTGGGGTTGTGTGGGGAGACGTACTAGTCGGAAGAGGTCGGAGGGGGGGGGGGTTAGTGGGGTTATGAAGTTACTGATAATGCACTGAAGAAGACGCGCATCATTTGTACCTTAACTGTCATCTTGCACTCATTTCCATGAGGGTGATCTCCCGAGCCAGCGTGAGCTCATGGTCCACCGCTATTCACTTCTTCATCCACCCCCCCCTCATTGTGGCAGGTAGGCCCGCTGTCACCTCACCTTCCACAGTTGAGTGGGGGCGTTTCAGACAGCTCCAAGTCACCGTTCTCTGTCTCGAGTCCTGCTTCTCTTTATAGTTGACTATTTTTGTGGCGCCGCGAATGTGCCATGACCTGCTTACTAGCTGCACTCTTCAAACCTGGCTTGATTGATTGCTTTACAGTCTGGTGGTTGAGGTTAGCATAAGAAAACCCAGCTCTGGTCTATTCAGTTAACCTATTTTAGATTGATTCAAGAAGGTCCTAGCATATGAGTCGCTCTGTGCATTCTGTCTGTGTATGTAGATAGACAGACAGGCTGGTGCATCTGTTAGCATCGTTATCTATTTATACCACAGGAAAGGAGAGCCTTCAGTGAAGGGGTGAGAAGTCAGAAGCACAAGCTAGCCAGAGCCCACATGGGACAGCTGGCCCATGGCTATGTGTCTTCCAGGGAGACTGGCACACTCTCCAGGCCCTTAAAGCTGTTAGGGACGACTGAAATGGACTGCATTTATATAGCGCTTTTTACAGTATTTTTGCCTCACATTCACCCATTCACACACACAATCATACACCGATGGTGATTGCTGCCATGCAAGGTGCGACCAACCACCGGGAGCAGTTAGGGATTAGGCATCTCCAGGACCGGAGTTGAATAGCCCTGGCTTATGTTTTACAGTGGAGATGATGATATCATATTATGTATAATACTGTATGATTTCACTATTCAGTCATTTGCACTATGAAACTGCCTCAAATATAAAGTGTTACCCCACAATGCATATGTAATGTGTGGCTACATCCTAACGGTACCACTCCCAGCGGCAGGGATGGTGTTTGTCAAGTAGTATGGGTTCAGTCTGGTTCAAATGCCATAATGCCCACCCATGCTGAAATTATATGCAACCAAATGGGCTCAGTTACTGTCAGTACTACAGTAGCAAACATTTTGTTAGTCAGCTGTTTTTGCCTTTTGAGGTTTTCCTGGGTTATGTGAGTCTTAATTAAAACTGAATAGTCGTACAGTGAAGGGTTTCTCACCCATACATTTTGTAGCAGCAGGCTACAACAGTAAAACATTTACTTGTAAAATACTTTGTCAGTATTACTGTTTACTGCAAATAACACAATTAGCTCAGCAACAATCAATGTCAATCCATTAGGCTATGACATCATATAAGTGCAGTCATGGAGGGAGAGATGAACAAATTGAAAAAGTCATGAATAAATGCATTATATAGCTATATCGATATAAACGATATTATGTTATATCGCTTTTGAAAAATTCAGATATACCAGTATATACCGGTATATTGCCCATCCCTACATCATACTACCTACTGGAAGAATTTAATATTAAAACACCCCTCTGTAGCTTCAAAAACTAACATTATCAAGACATTAGAAACATCAGTCAGTCAGGCTCACCTAACCTTCAGTATACTCTGTTGTATTGTTGGGATACAGACAGTTACATTATATAACATGTGATATTATCTTTTTTGTGTTAAATAAATATAAACTTGAATTAAAAGCTATAGCTAATTAGGTTATTTGAGCTGTTTTGCCCCCTTCTGCCTATAATAATAAAGTACACATTTCTAAGATAATATTCCCAATTGTTTTGTGCTAATGAATTAGCAATTATTCCACAATATTTCAGTTTTCTGGGCCGTGACACTTTTTTCCCAGTTAGAAAATGTTGGAAAAGTGGGGTTGGGGTGAACATTATGGAAATGAAATCTTACAATGTGTGGAATTATTATTGTATGTTTGCTGCATGATGATGTCTATTTGTAACGCAAGGCTGGAAGAGATTAGATACGCATCATTCTGTCAGCACAATCCAGCTGTGACTCTGCCAATAGTCGTTATGCATATTGCTGTATTTGCATAAAAACAAGTTATTACTCACCAGCACTGTTCTGTTATATTTAAGATGTTATTATGTTATTCTAAAATACTTCAGAGTCAGACCTCTAACTAAATATAGCACTTTGTGATTGCCTCAAATATGTCGTCCTACCCTCGGCAAAAGGCTTGTTGACCACAATGGCCTGATGCTGTCCAGTTGCTGTTATACTAAATATTCCCTTCACTGCAATAGCAGAGGTACCAGAGTGCTAGTAGGACAACCACCCCTCCTTCCCACCACGCCACCATTACAATTCGACGGCCAGACTACCCAACCTCACTACCGTACTAGTTAGGCCTTGACATGAAGGAAGTGTGTACTCTGGCAGGGGTGCCTGCCAAACAAACCCCAAGTTAATTGTGCTGTTGTTGTCTCCGCTCTGGGTATGAATACGCTGTGTCATACTGTAGATTTTTATGACACCCCTTTTGTGGTGTGAGCCATGCTAGTGAGTGTGTTTGAAGGGCTATTCGGGGTCTAGTGTATAACAGCACTTTCTTTTTATAGCTTGCCAGTAGAGCACACACTCTGGAGGGAGAGAGGAGAAGATATCGTGGGAGAGTCTTGTCCTACTTTCTAGCATCCATTGGGATGTGTGTGTGTGTGTGTGTGTGTGTGTGTGTAGCATAGATGTGCGTAAGTGCATGGAAGTGTGTGTGCATGTGCATTTACGGAACAGTGTATGTGTTTCTCAGGGTGTGCATGTGTTCATTGTGTGTTCACACCTGATGTGGCTAGGGGGTCACTCACAAGGTCACGTGACTAAAGAGCCAATCAGATGTTATGAAAGTTTATCGCCCACATCCCTAGTAGACCCTATGTGCACCCGCTGATTATGAATGTCTTTGTTGCTAGCTGTCTTGACATTGTTACACATGATAGCCTAGTGCTATTTAGCCAATCAGGTATGATTAGCTAAATAGCACCACCTCACAAGATGGAGGGTCTCATTATTTAAGTCAACAGATGTATGTAGTGATTGATTTGGATAAAGACCCCCCCTTCCCGACACGCACACACACACACACAAACTCATTGTATTTAATGTCTTATGTCCACTGATAGCTTAATGCAGTATTTCAGTGACACGGTGGGCAGGTAATGGCATTAGGTGTTTGTAAAAGGACTGATGGAGCAAACACAATGAAATGTGCACAACACCTTTATTTGTGGAATGGAATTAATTGAATGACACTTTTGTAGCACAGACGTTGCATTGTTCGCTCCATTTCCCTCTCCAGTATTTCTCCCTGTAATCCGCACACATGGAGCATCCAGGGAGAACCCAGACAGAGTGAGCCAGAGGAACAGCAGAGAACAGAATGGTCATGAATGTTGAGGAGGTGTTGAGGAGGTGTTGAGGAGGTGGCGTGGTAGGGTGGACGTGCTAGCAAGGTGCTTAGCCCAGGAGATGAACACATTGACAGCAGGATTACCGATAGCACCTGTTATCCTTGCCTGAGCAACGCTACGCACTGCTCACTGCAGTTTACACAATGAACAGGTGCTGTGCTCTGCACTTCCCAAGCATGAGGCAGAGAGGGGAAACCCTCAAGAGCCTCTCACAAAGCGCTGTCATGGATTTGAAACCTATACCCGTGTGTGGACAATAAGCACTTGTCAAACTGATAACCCTCTGTCAACAGAATAAGAGTGGGTGGGTGGCTGGGGGTGTGTTTTGTTTTTGCATGCATCGTTTGTACTACGCTTTTGTATTCTATAATTCATGTTAATTCATGTGTTTGTAATTGGTAAATTCTCTTAATAAGCATGTTTGTTGCATTGGGATGTTCTGTACGTTAATTACATGATACTCTTATTGTTGTTTTAATGCAGTCCAAGCAGTTTGGCCATAACTGCATTGTTCTAATAAATGTTGCTGTCTTATGGAGCTTTTCTCTGGCTGTGTAACATTTGTGGTCAAGTAAAGTTACTAAATCAAAATATAAACCTGGCTTACCTTCAAGTTTGTAGACTTATAGTAAGACAGGCAGACAAATTGAAAGCTATGCTTTCAAAGGTTACAATGTATTGACATTTATTTTTAAACACATTGTTTTATTATTTTTTAAAGCAGGCCTAATTAGCCTTCTTTCCCCGTAAGTATTGTTGTATTTGGTTGGTTGCTGTCTGGGTTTAGAATGATGTTGCTAATGTGCTGCAGTCATCAAACTAAAGTAATCTCTGGGTATATGATCATGTAAATATTAGAACAAGATGGTGGACCTAACGTTCCTAAAGATAAAGATACTGTGCATCAGCAGCTGTGAGATTGGACCAGATGCAGCTACTGTTATCAGACTTGGTTGCACGGTGGCAGTTATTAGACTTTACACTGTTGAATCAACGTTGTTTGCTGTTTTCCAAGCATGTCAGTATACCTTAGCTTCAGTATGCGTAGCGGTGTCCATTGGCCCTCTGGAAGTAAGCCCTTGGAGTATCTGCTGGTCAGCAGAACACAGGGAATGTGAGAGTGACAGGTGCAGCCATCTAAAATAGCAGAGCAGGAGAAGGGGAAGGCCCAGAGTATAAGAGCATAGAGGAAGGAGAGAAAGGTAAAATAACAAACTTTTATAAGTTAGTACTGCCAGCGTGGTCCCAGAGATCCACAAGTCAAGCTAAATATATGTTCGATATGTATTTGGTAGCAAATATTAAAGTATATTGCATACATTACAAATGACCCTCCTGTAGCATCTGACAGGGTAAAGCAGCTATGGTAGGTACTGTTTACAGCTGGGATCTTTCTTAACTTAACGGTATCTTATATACAGTACATAATGTCACCATTTAAAATTCTCCTCTACAACCTTCATTACATATGATGTAACAGCAGCACAAGGTTTTATCTAAAGTCCAGTTATATTGTCTCTCTACATGTTACCATGTTGTCCTAATATTCAGAAAATACAAAGCTTCTTTTCATTGTTATATGGACGGCACAGATACCATCCACTGAGACTTGGTGACTAAGTGTTTGTTAGATGGTGCAGAAGTTTAATGAGTCAAATATACCCCCCCACCCTCAACACACACACACACACACACACACACACACACACACACACACACACACACACACACAGACACACACAGAGAACTATCACCACAATCCTGGTTTCCCCTCATTGGTGTCTTATGTATAGATTAAGTATGATTTTACATTTTACTGATCAGGGCTGTCTTAGCCGTTCCTAAGTCTAGACTTACAAACTAAAACTAAATTAGATTACATCATAAATCCATACGCAAGCATATGATGTGATATATTTAAATTGTTTATTAGGAAAAAAACTCTTGAGATGAACCATCTTGTTTTCAAGATTGTCCTGGACACACACAAAATGACAGAACAAAGTGAAACAACACAGTTACATCCATACAGACAGACCATCGCCTAACCACGTCCCCCATCCACTGATTACCCTAAGACATATCACAACATATACAGCAGAAGTACATACATATACACAAAACTTATCCACATACAGTAATTATAAACAAGCATATATTATATTGTAATGTATACTGTATGACGTTCATATTGCCAGTAATTTGTCAAATGTATAATTAGAAGCATAAGCAGGTTGTTTAGAGGTAAGAAAAAAGAGATGTCTTATAGAGGTAAAAGGAGGTAATGAATCTAAGTGAACTGGGCAGGTTGTTCCAATCGGAAGAGGCTTTAAAATTAAATGCATTTCATCCTCCTTTTGTTTTTATTGGTTCCTATTTATTATTTATTATTTGCTATTATAATTTAACTTTTTTTCTCTTCCTCTTAACATAATTTTAGTTTTGATACACTATGATTTGTTTTTGTTTTTCAGTTTTGGGTTGTTTTTATTGTGTATGTATTTTCATTTGAATTCGGAATACTACATACAAAATAATATATATCTATGTATTGCTATCCAGTCACATTGCATTATTACTATTATGAATAACATAACAATTTCCACAGACACACAGCTTCAGGCCAAACATATAAGCCTAGTGCTTCAATTATTCCTGTATTACTGCAGCAATATGATATTGTGGGTTTTCTAGATCCTATGTAGACAGGATACTCCACCATATCTATTTTTGAAGTAATACATTCTATCATAGACCAGTCAGACTGGTTCTAACACTATTTCTATCTTGTCTAAACCTATTAGGCATATTAGACCAGTGGCGCATTAGGGAGCGGGGATATAACCCCCCCAGTTTTGTAGAGAACAAAGTCGCCCTCCCTTGTCTCACATCAATCTGGATCTCATAATTGCAGAACAAATCACAGGAAACTTGTACCATAAGTGCAGTTCCCATCTTGGATCATCAGATACTATCCCTTTGATGTCCTGTTCTTGTGTGTGTTATGTTTGTATCTCCTCTTGCTTGTTTGGCTTCAGAAAAGTGAAAACCCCTCGCTTTACGGATTTAAAACAATGTGTAAAACGTGCACCATTTCGGAATTTTCCCTAAAAGCTTGATAATTCCCCTGCTCATAACATAGGATTGTACATTGCCCGTTCTTGGAAGGGGCATAATTCAGAGCAGTTTGCTTATTTTTTGAATAGGGAAATATATAACGGCGTGTGTTTTTAGCAAGTGTTCATGTAGGCATGTTGATCAGTGTAGAGCCTAGTCTATGTCATAACCATGTGTAACAATGTCAAGACAGTTGCGCTGCAGCCATAAATTATGTAAATCTATTGTGCTATAAGATGGCGGCACTCATTCGTCTTCAAACTTAAGCAAATATAAGCTTAAAATCGTGATGTTTTTCATCAAAGTCACTTTATTATCCATGTGTAAATAAATATAATGTGAGAGCTACAAGTTCCCAGGTTTTAGTCAAATCAGGTATTAGTGAGATAGAGTAAATTATTGTTTATAGAGCTTGTCAACATATTTAACTCCAACACAGCTGATTTAAATGAATAGCCTGTTATGACGACCCATTAATTTGAAGCAGGTGTGTTGGAGCAGGGATACGTCTAAAACATGCTGGACAGCATCCCTCTAGGACCAGGATTAGGGAACCCTGCTCTTGTCTATCGTTTTGCTTCCCGAGAGCGAAACCCCCCTGTTGCTGTTTTCTATCACTCCTCTTAGCTTTGCCTTATTGATCAGTTTCTCTCCTCCACCCACATAGTGTGCTATCCCTCTGTTGCTGTCTGCAGGGATACAATCAATCCTGGGCAGAGGGTGGCCCGCATCAGCAGACTTTGATCAGGGCTTTCAGCCAAAAGAATGAGCTGAGGGGTGTAATAGAAATGCCCTGTATTTGATTCATTGTTGTTTGTGGGACAGATTTCACTGCTTGTTTCTATATTAGGGGGAGACCAGCTCTTATGTGTGTTGGGCTAGTAGGCTACTGTTAGCTGTTTAGTGCATTTTGTGATTGAAACCCAAACTCTAAAGGGCACCCGAAAATGCAAGGGCCATGTCTCTTGCTCCACTGGGTACAGTGGATGAAGAGTCACAACACATGGATAATTCAGCAGCCTCTTTGACTCTTTTGAATGTATTCATCTTATACTTTAGAAACTTAAACAGGTACATTTGCTTTCATATACCGTGCTTGTCCAATATTGTTTAATTATTGACATTGTCACATGATCTACTTGGTCAGGTATTGATTTGGTTGGAACAATGCTAGTACTAACCCTCCATAAAAAATCATAACATGCCAAGTGGACAATTGAACAGTCTCAGGTGTTAACATCCACATACCCTGGATGGTTTGCTGGATGACACCAAACCAAAATGGTGTGGTGTGTGCAACTCAACACCTGTCAGTATAAGGGCCAATTGAACTCTTCACTCTATGCCAAGGTTCATCGGGTCACCAGTGGCATCCTGTCACCTGGCACATTGCGGCCTTTAATCCCGCTTACCTGCGGCATTCCCAGTCAAAGGTGTAGACATGATCGCTGGTCAGGGTGGGTCTAGACAAGTGCAGCGAGCAGCGTCCATCAAATCAAGAAAGCTGCCTCTATTAATATGAGGGTGAGCTAATCACTGGAGTTTGTGGGGCTTCTCACTCAGTCTTTTCACATAGGCGAGGGAATGATGCTGTTCTTATAGCAAGTTTGCACTTGCCTGCTCTGCAGCATAGTAAATGCCAGGTCAGTGTTGCCAGTGGGGTGTCTAGTGAGGTGGTCTATATACTCTGCTCTGCTCTGTTGTAAAGAGTACACTTAATGTGATAATAGTGGCTTGTGAATTACGCTTTTATCCAAATAATGTAGAAACTATATACTAAATGGCTGTATTTCTTATGTCCTCGATGTTTTTGTTGTATGAACTTAAGGGATCTCTCCGGCCCTTCCTGCAGTTTTCTCTCGTGTTGAGTTAGAGGTAGAAGAAATGAAGGAGGTCAGACTGTGGGTGTAGATCTTCGTAAGAAATCCATAAAGGTTAAAAAGCTGGGGTGCTGCCTTTTATAATGTTGCTGTGGCACATACACTCATCTCTCGACCTGCAGGTGTCATCTGATCGCACAGGCCAGTGAGTCACTCGGCTACTTTGGTCTGCTTTTAGCCACAGTCCAAGCTCCTTATCAGGAGCAGAGTTTTTAAAAGACTTTTAAAACATTCCCAGTAAATGCGTTTCTGGGAATGTGTGCGTTTGCGTAATGCTTTAAATGCATTACCCTAATTCCACATGATCACTCAATTATGTAGGGGGGCTTGTGACTTCTCTATAGTCTAGGCCAGGCCTGGGCAAAGTCAGGCCCGGGGGCTGGATGCAGCCCTTTGAAACATTCTATCCGGCCTGTGATACAAAAACATTTGGAAAAATAATAATACAACAAGCTTTGCAGAACTATTACTTTACTGCTGCACCTTAAAATATTGTAATTAAGAGAGGAGAACTGACAAATTATTATGAAAATGGTGTCGAAAGATGCATAAATGTTAACAATTAGCTATTTTGTGTTATTTTATTCAACAAAATGTAGCATGTTGCATGTAGCATGCAAAAAAGTAACCTTATGTAGCCTGCGATGTTCTTTTCAACTTGGCCCCCCAGTGAAAATAATTGTCCACCCCTGGTCTAGGCTGTGAGCTAACAGCTGCACCGTGTTGCTTTCTGCAAAGAATATCATTCATGCCACTGCAATTTACATAGCTACTGCTTTAAAACAGAGCTGTGGGTGAGATGGCAGGGTATCTTTTTTAATATAGCAAACTATTAACATATTATTTGTAGCATTTAATATGCCCTACTCCTGCAATTTAGTTTTGTTGAAGGCTATGCTATAGTGTGTACGGTGAATGCCAGACTTGAAGGAGAGGGGCTGTTGCCCCAATTTCTTCAGGACACAACAGAGAACTCAAGGACAGGAGAGCATAGACATTTCTAGGTTGGGTGGGTGGAGGAGGGTGGAGATAGACGCTGGTCCAGTAGATAATGAGACACTCTTGAGCCGAAGGAACAGCCGAGGCCTCTGGGCACAGTGAGGAGGTCACAGTGTTATGAGGTCACACCGGTCTGCCTATCACATGGCGGTCGCTCCTATACTACAGCATGAACACACCCCTCAGAGGGCATACGTTGCAAACCACTTATAATACGGTTATAACAGGTCAGGGCATTGCACTGGACAAACAAAAATACAAACAGAACAGAGAAGGAATGAGAGGAACAGCAGTCAGGTTTAAGTGATGTATCTACTTGCATAATGACTGAGTGGAGTCAGCAGCTGGGAATGTAGAGTGTCAGGTGTGGGTTCACGTGTAAGGGGGTGTTTATTGCTGTATTTACACCGTAGGGCCACGGCATTAACATTACTGTCTGCTAGCATTCTGCCTGTACGTTTGAGCTGTTCCTCTCTATTGAGAGAGCTGTTGGCAGGACATTTGATGTCACACACTCCTGAGTCACAATGCCTTTGTGGTTATAGTATATCTATATCACCAAAGGTGGTGCTCTGGAAAGGAGAATGTTATGGATGAAGCTGTTACTTTAATGGTTCCTGGTTGAGCGAAAACAGTTTTCTGCCTCAGTTAGTGCTCATTATCATGTTTTGGCTACGTGTATAGCGCTATCTAAATAAAAGGTATGCCATAAGTAATACCATTGAAATGTAAAGTGCAATCAGTGCAAAGTATGAAATTACATTTATAAATAAGTTTTATTTGAAATAGTTACTGTATTGCTTGATATATACGTAAACATATGACTATGTATTAGCCGCCGTGTACTAGCTAGTACTTCTGAAACTGAATGCTAATCTAAGTTCCCTAACCCCATCACTTGCCTCCGCAGGACGACCAGGTTGTCCTGCAATGCAGTGCGACTGTCTTGAAGGAGCAAATCAAGCTATGTCTGTCGTGCGAGGGCTTTGGGAACCGCCTTTGCTTCCTGGAAATGACTTCAAATGCCCAGGTAAAAAGAATACACATGTCTTGTTCCCCCTGCCTTTGCCCTCTGCCTCCCCCCCTGCCTCTCCCCCATCTGCCTCACCCCTCTGCCTCCCCCCCTGCCTCTCCCCCTCTGCCTCGCCCCCACTGCCTCTCCCCCTCTGCCTTGCCCCCTCTGCATCAGTAAATGTTCTGATGTTCTGTCCCTCACCCACCAACACTGTGTTGACAGAATGTGCCACCAGACCTGGCCATATGTGCCTTCATCTTGGAGCAGTCTCTGTCGGTCCGCGCTCTGCAAGAGATGCTGGCCAATACTGTGGAGATGACCGAGGTAGGAGTCACAGATAGATATGGTGTTACCCAAGAGCATTTTCTGTTGAAAACCTGTTGATATTTGAACTCAAAACAAAACACAAAATTATTATATTATTATACATATATATATATTATTATACATAATATCTGAGAGGTATAACACCGTATTCTCTAGTACTCTTGCTAAATACAAACTCAAATCCAAACTATTCTCACTTCATTGCCATAGGGTGCTCCCTCAGAAGCTCCGCCGCACACATTGGAAACGCATTGCAAATGGCTAGGATATTGTTGTTATGTAGTTTATGGCTATTTATATAGCCAGGACTGTGTAGAAACACCAGATTCTTTTTTCACCACGAACAGAAAACCATAGGATAGTGGACCGCAAGGAGATATTTGGTGAATTTGACAAGTGTATTAGCTTACAATCACGTACTATACCTTTAATGTGTGGATTAGAGGTTAAATATGCATGGGTGGAGACATGGACGTTATCAGATACATTTCATTGTATTCCCTGGTACCCTTTATATCTTCCTGTGGTGCTCAGGCAAATGCTTGTTAAAGGAACATTTTTATTTTAACACCAATACCTACGTTACCCTTCTAACAGTCTATCATAAATAGAACTTGCTGGAGTTGAGAACTTGCTGAGTCTCAAAGGTGGTGTTTATAAAGTAAGTTTCTGATAGTCATCCCATTGAATTCAAGTGAATGTTTCTCTTTGTTGTACTAATCGTATGGCTATTTAACTATTTCAACCACTATTATAATTCTATTTATTTATTTATTTATTTATTTATGTATGCATGTTATTATTTAGTATTAATAATCATATTAGTAGAAATATGAGAGAGAGAGAGAATATAAGAGTTTCTAAATTGAAACAATTTTACTATAGCTTTTTATTGACAATAGAGTGTAATAGTAATTTAACCTGGATCCGATGTAGGCAGGTTTAGGGCTGGGCAATTAACCCAAAATGGATCATAAGTGACATGTCAAACCTCTCACCGACTTCTAGCTCATGACGGTTAATTTGGTCAATACTTTCTAATGCGCGCATTCAACTTTAAACAATACTACGCTGTGTCATGTGTCTCCGGCTAGCCCAAACACATCAAGTGTCAACTCACATGCATAATATAATGCTGCATGGTAAACGCAGTGCAACCGTATATCATGAGCAGTAGAGAGTACAGGGCTCCAAAATAAGCTTAAGCTTCAGCACCACGTTCAGTGTGCAAGGGGCTTTATACCAAAAAGGAAGAAGCTGTGCAAATCCTTCTCTTGCACATAATTAATATTTCACTTTTTTTAAGATAAAACGTTTGTAAACATAAATAATCATTCAATAAATGTAATCGAGGTAAAAGTTTGAAATAATAGTTAACATTGAAGTCATATCGCCCAGCCCTAGGCAGGGTATGCTTTCTCATTGTGCTTTTGATTCATTTCATTCCTCTCTAACACCCCCTCCCCCCAAACGCAGGCAGTCGATTTGGACAAATGGGTATGTCTCTTAACGCGTCTCACTTCCTGTTACGTGTGTGTCTTAATCCCGCCGACCAGCCTGGTGGCTGCCTTGTCCCTGTGCCAGCTGGTTCCTGCCCACTGTTGTCCTGACACGGATAGTGTTGTCTCCTTCACACGTCGTATTGTGTATATGTCCGTTAAGCCCCCTCACACCACCAGGTCTGCACTCACTCAGCACACCTGCCGCTCATTTTCAGACAGCGTCACTGCTAGGTCCCACGCAGGCAAACACAGTTTTTGCCCTGAGTCACTCACTGTTTATTTGTGGTATACACGCAGAGAGTCCGATAAAGTAGGGATTCACATTGACTTTAACTAATTGTTTTTATTTTTATAATAGTGCTGTTACTTTCTGGCTTCAGGTGCGTCTTCTTAAGAACTAAGAAAACTCACACTAAGAAACTCAAATTTTTCAAATGTTCAGAGTCTTAATGTATCGCTCTGCTTGCATAGTCATAATTATGATCGTGTTAGATGGATCAGCGCTATAACTATTGTACATTACACTAGGCATTCCCCATATCATTTCATGCATAAATGTCTCCAGCTCATTTACTTATTCTCTATCCCAAATGTGCATTTTCTGCCATTGTTCACATGGTTTTATATTATATTTATATTTACATGTTTACTTGTAATCTCATGGTTTTACCCATCTCTTAATGTTATAACAGCCTAACAAACATAGGGTCGCCTTAATAATAACATTAGTGTTAAAAAAGACATTAGTTGTGTCTGTAGACTTAACAAGACCCCATGAGTCACACAGACCCTATAGAGCTGAGCTGTTAGTAGTATTTCATTAGCTGTATTATCGGGGCTCATTCTGTGAGACACCCAGGCTCACACCTAAAGCCCCGTGGCTGGTGGGCAGCAGAGAGGGTCTGGTCTGGGGATGGGAATAACCTGGCATGCAGCCCAGCAGGCTGAGTTAGCCTGTGTTAGCCTGTGTTAGCCTGGGCTAGCCTGTGTTAGCCTGGGCTAGTAATAGGATGGTGACACCTGACCTCCATCTATAGCACTGAACAGGCCTCTCTCTCTCTCGTTCTTTCTTTCTTTCTTTCTTTCTATCTTTCTTTCTTTCTTTCTTTCTTTTTCTATTTCTCTCTATCTATCTATCTATCTATCTATCTATCTATCTATCTATCTATTTCTCTCTCTCTCTCTCTCTCTCTCTCTCTCTCTCTCTGACACACAAACACAAATCCAGCCTCGCCTGTCTCAGCTTAGCGTAGGTCTTAAGGGTCAGTCTACCTATTCACATACCGGTATTAAGCCAATCAGTGTAATATTATTATCATCACAATGATCTAAATAGTCTTTCTGACTTGTCATACTACAACATTAACTCTGTTTTCTTATTTGAAACCTTGCTGGATTTTGAGAAAAGGTAGGATGGTTTATGTGTTGTTTGTATCCTCTGTGCCAAATAGAGGATTGTAGTCGACTGTTTAACAATTTATTTTGGTCTACGTGTAATATTGGTTTCTGGTCCTGTGGTTAAAGTTCTGTAGTGCATTTGCTGTATATTCAGCTCTGTGTAGAACAACATCTGAATTGTGGTATTATTGTTAATTTTGCTATACTCTATAATGTACAGTATGTGCAAATGTATGTTCAATGTATTTTTCATGGAGTTTCATAAAAATAGGCCTAATACAGTATGTATAATAGTAGTAGTAGTAGTACCTGCAGTTAATCATGTAGTATTTAAGTTTTTTTTAGATAGTTGTTATTGTCCTAGACTAAGAACAATGGAGATCTTCATTGAATTGTTGTTTTAGTCTTAGACTACGCTAAATCCATGTCTGTGAAACCAGCCATTAATGTTGTACTTAATCACATATTTAGTCACCATCCAACAGGAAGTGGGAGCCCTGCTCTCTGGGCCAAATATAAACAGTGGTTTTGCTCTATTGCCTCTCTGACGGAGGTTGGGCTGGAGCCCGGTGTCTAACATACAGTAACACTGTTCCCCTTTTCTCTAGTCATCTCAGGGAGGAGGGCATCGCACCTTGCTGTATGGCCATGCCATCCTTCTGCGACACAACCACTCAGGCATGGTGAGTGCACTATTATCAGTGTGCGGTTACACATGCGCAAAGTCAAGAGCAGCCAATATTTGCCTCCCTTTCACTTCCATTCTATGCGAGCAAAGGAGCGAATAAAACATTTGCATCTTGTGGTGAAGCAAAATTGCATCTCCACTTCATCTAGATTTCAAGGGGAACTTTGACTGCTGAATGTGCAACCTCAACCAACAGCCAGGATGCGTGCGTGGTTGACCCCACGGGGCTGCGATTGGATGTCGTTTTGTTAGCAGAGTCAGGATTAAATGGAGTAGACTTTGATTGCTGCGGTGTCTAACCATAGAACTATGGCTCAACCACCGCTTTTGTACAGTAGTTACAAGTAAACTTCCCCTACACATTTCCTGTTGCAGAAGAACAACCGCGCTTGTCGAAACAGACTACAAAACCAGTAAACTAAGTTCTGTATGTGTCACAGCCTGCACTGCCCACATTCAGCAAGACAGCTAATTTCGCATCGGAAGGCGGCGGTCCATCGCCTGCCGATTTTTTTTATTTGCGCGCGTGTGGCCGTACCCTTACATAGCACCGAGGTGGGATGATGAAAGGTGTATAGTCTACTAGATATGCCTTTGAGCACATAGACTAAACTCAAAAGCTGTGCTCATGCACATGCGTGCAATTTAAAGGCTAATGTACTACTGGCCAATACATTGTACATATGTCATGGCCTGATGACAGAATTCATTGCCTCCCTCTCCCTCTCTACAGTACCTGAGCTGTTTGACTACATCTCGGTCACTCACAGACAAGCTGGCCTTTGACGTGGGCCTGCAGGAAGATGCCACAGGTAAACAAACACTCACAGAGCAAACTGTCTGCGTCGGGAACATTATTCTTTTCTTTTAACAGTATGTGTACAGTTGTACATTGTATTAGTGTGTTTTATATAATTGTCGTGGCATCTTCTGGCAGGTGAGGCTTGTTGGTGGACAATCCATCCAGCCTCCAAGCAGAGGTCAGAAGGTGAAAAGGTCAGGGTAGGAGATGACCTTATCCTGGTTAGTGTGTCTTCTGAAAGATACCTGGTAAGAATTTCCTGGTGGCCTTAGTGTGCTTGAAGAATCATGTAGCACGTGGAGTCATGTAGCATGATATAATAATAAATACCATTTGGATCAGAACTAATCCTGATTGGTTCTAAGTGGCAGTGGAATACATTTGTGCAGCTGATATACGATTAGGGTAATTACCCCTCATGCCCACTTTGAAGGTCATATTAACCTGTTTTTTATTTTTCAATAGGTAATTCATGAAAGCCACTAATTGGGCGGTTGGATTTTAAGCCATCGCATGCCATGTATGATGTTTGTAGAGTTGGAGAGTGCTTTGGTCTTTTCAGCGTTAAGGGACTATTGCACTTTGCGAAACACAATCCCAAACATACAGAACAATGTCCCTCTTTCTCCAGCATCTGTCCTACGCCAGTGGAGATCTGATGGTGGATGCCTCCTTTATGCAGACTCTGTGGAGTATAAACCCAGTCTGCTCTGGATGCGAGCTGGCTGAGGGTAAATGAACAGTAACACTCCATCTTCCCTCCCATACACACACACATATACATACTCTCCCTTAAGGCAGTACCAGACTTTTCACACCATGTTTGGTGTGCGTTCCCCCTCTCAGGGTATCTCACAGGAGGCCACGTTCTCAGGCTGTTCCATGGACACATGGATGAGTGCTTGGCTATCGCCACCCCCGAGGAGGGCGAGGAGAAGCGCAGGTGAGAGCTAACGGGGTTCAAGTCTGCGTAACGCAGCACTCCACCGCTGTAGCTCCCTAGCTAGCTAGCATCGTGTCTCCATGCACTGTAGGATGGCCCACTATGAAGGAGGTGCCGTTTGCAGTCAGGCCCGATCCCTGTGGAGGCTGGAGCCCTTACGGATCAGGTAATCTATCTCTGGGTCTGTATGTGAGTGTACTGTATGTAATGGAAGACTCTTAAAGGTAAATGTTGGATTCTGTATCGGAACATGGCTTGAGTTCTCAAGCTTGTTTGGTAAGATCGTCTGAATTATACTAAGCTAGGCCAACTGATGTTAAAGGTATTGTCAGCTATTGAAAAAGATAATACACTTTTTGTCAAATTCCCCAAATATCTCCTTGCACTCTGCTATTTTACCATCCTCTGTGAAATAGCAACATAAACAAGGTGGCGAACACCGCTCACAACAACAAAGCCGTAGTACCATGCTTTACTTCACAATGCCTTTCAATGTGTGAGGCACCGCTGCGGAGGGATATTGTTGTTTGCTTGCGCTGCAAGTTAGCGAACGTTCTCGAGAATAGCGAACCCTACCTTTAGCCGTGCATCTACCTATCATCTACCATAGATCATACAGTATGCGATCCTCACTCCTCAGGTGTTCAGTGGGTCATCTTTACTTGCAATAGTAGCTGCATGCTAATAGCTGTTGGCCTGCCTATAACCTTAATGGTATCCTTCTAATCTTTGCTGTGACTCAGCTGGAGTGGAGCGCACACTAAATGGGGACAGTCATTCCGCGTTCGACACATTACCACGGGCCGGTACCTGTGTCTAGATGAGGAGAAAGGTCTGATGGTGCTGGACCCAGAGAAGGCCAACACCAAGCTGTCTGCCTTCTGCTTCCGTATCTCAAAGGTCAGAGCGTTGCACCGGGTGTCCTCTTGATCTTCTGCTATCGTTGTCTCTCTCTCTCTCATTGTGTCCGTTCTCTCGCTCCATCCGTCTGCTCGGTGCCCTGCGCTTCCCTGAGCAGGAGAAGGTGGAAGTGGCTCCGAAGCGAGACGTCGAGGGGATGGGCATCCCAGAGATCAAGTATGGAGAGTCCATGTGTTTCGTCCAGCATGTTTCCACGGGCCTGTGGCTCACCTACGCTGCCCTGGATGCCAAGGCTGCTCGCCTGGGCACCATGAAGAGGAGGGTAGGGACACATAAAGACACTTATAATTACATGAGCCTGCTAAATGTTATTGGTGTTGCAGCAAAGACACTTATAATTACATGAGCCTGCTAAATGTTATTGGTGTTGCAGCAAAGACACTTATAATTACATGAGCCTG
>JAODLL010001535.1:25952-36683 GCA_026546735.1 Forbesichthys agassizii
CTAAATGTTATTGGTGTTGCATTAGTTGCCTTACCAAATATCATAAGGGTATTGATTATTACATTCAATTTCTTTAGTGGAATATACAGTATAGTATGCTGTGACACGTACAGTAGTGTACTGTATATAAGCCTAACATCGTCATTCTCTGATGTTTCACACAAGTTGGTATGGCAACCAAAAAGAGAATACTGTCCTTGCTTAATGGGTGAATACATTTCACAGTGGACCTTATTTAATTAAAATAATTAGAACAGATTAATTAAAACAACACCCACGACGTGCATAATCTACGTTGTGTTGCGTCCTAATGGGACTTTTGGTGAGGCGTGGCAGGCCATTAAACGCCTCTCGTGTTGCATGCGTTTTCTGGCAGTATGCACTAAAGCCTCCTGCGTTATCATATTATATAGTTCTATGGTATCAGGCTGTGGGGTCATGTATCATCATGCGACATAATGCCCCCCCCCACACCCCTCCCCCCCCACACCCCTCTCCCCCCCCCAGGTCATTCTGCACCAGGAGGGCCACATGGACGATGCCCTGACTGTGTCTCGCTCCCAGACAGAGGAGTCCCAGGCTGCCCGTATGATCTACAGCACCATGGGCCTCTTCAGGAATTTCATCAAGTATGCCCCCCCCCCCCCAACAACAACACAACCCACACACACACCTCTTGCCTGGTTAGAGAGTGAATATAATAAGTACACAACATAATGCAATAAAGCACACAGCGGAATAAGTCAGAGGAATCTGCTGCACCGTGCCATCGTAAGCAACTCAAAGGCACGCCAAGGCATAGCACACACGTTACGCTTGCTACGTTTACAGGTGTTCTATACTAAGACAATGTCATCTTGTAAGTAAATAGTGATGTAGTATGTGTGCGTTCCTTCAGGGGCCTGGACTCTCTGAGTGGGAAGAACAAGGCCCCGGGGCCCATAGCCCTGCCCCTGGAGGCGGTGATTCTCTCCCTGCAGGACCTCATCTTTTACTTCCGTCCCCCGGAAGAGGAGCTGGAGCACGAGGAGAAGCAAACCAAGCTGCGCTCCCTGCGCAACCGGCAGAACCTCTTCCAAGAAGAGGTGATACCATTAGATACATAAGCTAACACAAGTTAAGATACGTGATACGTGAGACAACACAAGTTAAGATACGTGAGACAACACAAGTTAAGATATGTGAGACCACACAAGTTAAGATACGTGAGACAACACAAGTTAAGATATGTGAGACCACACAAGTTAAGATACGTGAGACAACACAAGTTAAGATATGTGAGACCACACAAGTTAAGATACGTGATACGTGAGACAACACAAGTTAAGATACGTGAGACAACACAAGTTAAGATACGTGAGACAACACAAGTTAAGATACGTGATATGTGAGACAACACAAGTTAAGATACGTGAGACAACACAAGTTAAGATATGTGAGACAACACAAGTTAAGATACGTGAGACAACACAAGTTAAGATATGTGAGACAACACAAGTTAAGATATGTGAGACAACACAAGTTAAGATATGTGAGACCACACAGTTCAAATATGTGAAAAAGTTGTGAGATAACATTAAGTAGTAACACGTAGGATAAGATATTCGAGTTGATAAAATATATGCGAGATGAGATACGTTAGTGTAGACGAGGTTATAATAACACACACACTCAGGGTGATGGCATTGTGGCTTGCAGGGCATGATCACCATCGTGTTGGAGTGTATCGACCGTCTGAACGTCTACAACACTGCTGCCCACTTCTCTGAGTTTGCTGGAGAGGAAGCTGCAGAGTCCTGGAAGGAGATAGTCAACCTGCTGTACGAGCTGCTTGGTAGGAGCGTCACTCGTTGCAGCAACCCCAAATAGTCTTCAGCTGGTGTAATGAATACATGGCAATATTAATTATACAAGAATAAAAGCTGCTGGTGTAATTGATGTGACACTGCCAGGGTTAAGGGTTCCATTTGTTTTAGAAGAGCAAGGCATTAAGACTATAAATATATATGAACAAAAAAATCATAAACATCTTCAGTCAACGCCATGCTCTGTGTAAGGCATGCTGTAACGACCATCTGCTGCTCTCTGCCCGTGTGTCTAAAGACAATGCTTTATTTAGCGGGTTCATATTCTGTAGCTACATAGGGAGTAGAACCTGCAACGCTGGCAGTGTCTTGCTATTGGAGAGGCTCAACGGCACTAGCAGCAACGGCACTGGCGGTGCAGAGGTTCCCAGTGTATCTGAATGAGTAGAGAACAGAAATGGAACATCAAATATTCATGCATGTGAAATGCTGTTGGTGCTGTCATCTTTCAATGTATATTTGACCTCCATCTCTCTGTATCTCTGCTATACAGCTTCACTAATCAGAGGCAACCGCTCTAATTGTGCTCTGTTCTGTGATAACCTGGACTGGCTCGTCAGCAAACTGGACCGCCTGGAGGCCTCTTCAGGTACAGGGTACATCTGACATAAAGTAATGGGGAGTAAAAAAACGATGTTGTTAACCTACTTTGTAACGGCATGTTTACTTTATGTTTATGTCTAATTTTATTATATAATTGTCCTTAAATGCACTTAAGCCTAATTGATATGCTGATAAATACAAACAAATAAAATGTTAATAATAATAATAATAATAGCAGCACTACAGTAATATTATACAAATATAGCATTAAATCAAGTTATTTTGTTATCACATCTGCTCATTGTTCTCTATTTGCACATAGGTATTCTGGAGGTGCTGTACTGTGTGCTAATTGAAAGTCCCGAGGTTCTGAACATCATCCAGGAGAATCACATCAAATCCATCATCTCTCTGCTAGACAAACATGGACGAAACCACAAGGTTAGTCTGTCACTCCCGCAGCAAGGAAACACGGAAAGGGGGAACAATACCTGCCATTTGCAGCAATCTACTATACAGCATTTGCCTGCTTGTTTAGCAGGATATCAGGAAATCAATAATTATGTATTCCAAAATCAAACCTTATTTGGCTATTAAAATTGATTGTGGTGACGATATATTATGGTTTTCTATCCATCACTATTGTTGGTGGAAAAAACCAACCATAAACAGATTCTTAATATGTTCAACACCCAGAAGACGATATTCCAAGATCATCTACTGTCTCTGTGCCTCCTTTAGGTTCTGGATGTCTTGCGCTCTCTCTGTGTGTGTAACGGTGTGGCTGTAAGGTCCAATCAGAACCTCATCACTGAAAATCTCCTTCCGGGTCGTGACCTTCTGCTGCAGACCAACATTGTCAATTATGTCACCAGGTACTGGAGATGTTTCTGTGAGAGGTTATGACTGGGTTGGGAAATTAGGCCTAGAAAACAGCAAATGCTGTACTGGCTGTGGTAGTCATTTTTGGCATTTTCATTTTGAAAATCTAGTTTCAATTTAACTCTGTAAGAGTTCATTTGAAAAAAAGGCAAAAATAGTCAAGCTGCCAATGATAATAAGTAATAATAACATGTATTAACCCTATATGAAGTAGCATATGAAATGGCCATTGTGGATAACAAGAAAATATAGACACATTTAGTCTAATTCACATTTTTGATGTGCTTCCTCTGTCTTTAGTGTGAGGCCTAACATATTCCTGGGTACATGCGAAGGTTCGACACAGTACAAAAAGTGGTACTTTGAGGTGATGGTAGACTATGTGGAGGCCTTCGTGTCAGCGCAGGCCACACACCTGCGCGTAGGCTGGGCTCTGACTGAGGGCTACAGCCCCTATCCTGGAGGGGGAGAGGGCTGGGGAGGCAACGGTGTAGGAGACGACCTCTACTCTTACGGCTTTGACGGGTTGCATCTGTGGTCAGGTGAGCTTCCCAGGCAGAAGGGGCTGCATTGAGATTGTATTGTAATAAACATTCAAAGTTTCTAAACATACAGTCTATATCTGCAGAAGAAATTAAGAGCAGATTCTTTGATTTCTACTACTTTATACGTTTACATGTTTTACTTACATGTAATACATAGAATTTTATATTTTATTTTTTATTTTATATTTGTTTTTATAGAATTTTTCTATTTATGTTATATTCTTTATTTTTACAGTATATTTATACTATTCAATTTTAAAAAATAGGCAGTGGTATCATATTTTTTTCCGTGGCTGTATAATATACTATTTGGTCTTTATACATAATATGGAGTGTCAAAATTGCAAAAGGCTGTATAGGCTACGTATAAATACAGCGTTCTGTGCTGTTCCTAAGTAGACATAACATCATATCTATATTTTTGTTAATGGAATTAGTTGTTTATCTTGGTGCGTGAACGTGCGTGTTCCCCATGCATCTCTATTCTATCTCTATCTGGATGCCGTGCTCCGCCACCAGGCACCGTCCCGCGGCAGGTGGCATCGCCCAGCCAGCACACCCTGGCGGCGGACGACGTGGTCAGCTGCTGCCTGGATCTGAGCGTGCCCAGCATCTCCTTCCGCATCAACGGCCACCCCGTGCAGGGCATGTTTGAGAACTTCAACGTGGACGGCCTGTTCTTCCCCGTCATCAGCTTCTCCGCCGGAGTCAAGTGAGCGCTGCTGAACGCAGAGATACTCCTTAATGAAGTGGCGCTATATGGCTTTCTGCCACTAGATGTCGAACTAGAGCACCGGCATCTCAAACCAAAACAACACACACACAGAGGGAGTGTGATGTCTCAATTACTCCACTATACCTTTACTTGGAAAATAGTTGCTGCTTTTTACTTTATTTAAAATAAGGTCTATATAGAACCTTTTGATAAATCCCAACAAATTTACATTTATACTTGGGATTATGATATCCTTCTGTACACCGTACTTTCACAACATTCATTATTTAGTCTTGTCTAGGAAGAGGAAATGTATACAACTCTGGCTTTAGTTCTTGTTGTATATGAAATTTGAAAATATTACTTTTTTCAATATTACTATAATATGTATATTTGTAATATAGCTATGATCCTAATCTAATCATATTTCAATAACCCTGGCAGAGGGCTGGTGAAAACTTACCAACCTAGAACTATTGTGTGTAATGGTGCCTCTCAAGGCAGACATGAGCCATTAGTGGAGTGATTGCTTGTCAGCAGGGGCATGACTCCCAGGGACTTGTTCTTTTTTAACGGGTCTTAAGGAGATCAAGTAAATGTCTTGTTTACAGGCCGTTAACAGTGTGTAAAAGGCTCCCTGTCAAACAGACAAAGACCTACATTTGTCACCTCACAGGGCTCGCTTCCTGCTGGGCGGTCGTCACGGAGACTTCAAGTTCATGCCCCCGCCCGGCTATGCCCCCTGCTACGAGGCTCTGCTGCCTAAAGAGAGGATGCGCATTGAGCCCATCAAGGAGTACAAGCACGACTTTGACGGAGTCCGCAACTTGTTGGGCCCTACCCTCTCCCTGACACACACCTCCTTCACACCCTGCCCTGTGGACACCATACAGGTGTGTCCTCTGTCCATCATCAGACACTGTAATTGCAGGACGTACATATTCTTTTCATCAAGAGTATGGGAAGCTAATTGTAAGCTAATACACTTTTAGTCAAATTCAGCAAATATCTCCTCGAAGTCCGCTAGTTTCCGCTCTGTGCGTGCTGAAACAATGAATCTGGTGCTTCTTCACAGCCCTTGCTCTGTAAATACACAAACAAACAAAGTGGTGCAGACCGCACACAACAACAATATCCTAGGCTTTGCAGTGCGTTTTTGTGTGGGGTGGAGCTTCTGAAGGAGCACCCTATGGAATTGAAGGGAGAATTGTTGTTGTTTTGAGTTTGAATTTAGCAAGTATTTTCAAGATTTACTTACTATACCTTGAAGGTATGAAGTTTAAATTATTTTCAAATCAAAATGAATTCAACTGTACTGTACAGTGGTTGCAGATTGACACGGTCTTAAGGGCTTGGCCTTGTTAAAAAACGTATTGCATTAAGCAGGCATTAAATGAACATACGCTATGCAGTGAAATGTGTCTCTACGTCTGACTGTTGACTCATTTTGCGTTATAGATAGTTTTGCCGCCTCATTTGGAACGTATCCGGGAGAAACTGGCCGAAAACATTCATGAACTCTGGGCCGTCACCCGCATCGAACAGGGTTGGACTTATGGGACTGTGAGTATGAAGAAGTGTGGTACAGCTGCTCAGAGGCTAAAAGAACTGCAACTATATTTAACTGTTTATTTGCAGTGGATGAACTTACTTGCCACAGTTGGGTAACCCTAGAGTTATGTTCCAAAATACTACACATATATTTGGTAAATTAATCTTTGACTGAGTTCATATTTCGACATGTCCTGAATATATTGTTTGTAGTTTTTAAAAGTAATTAGGCTTTTCATGAAATACTATCTCATCACAAAATACAATATATGCTTTTATTGAACCAATGGAAATTCATTCATGCATATGGTGGCTAATCTTTAAAGGCTCTACAATGGCACGTAAAACCATTCATAGCTTGCCACACATGCCTAGAAATCACAGAAGCCTGCTTTCTGATGTGATACACAGCCAGTAATAATTGGCAACAGTGGTGATACTATTATCTTCCCCTGCAGTTCAGGGATGACAACAAGAAGCTTCATCCCTGTCTGGTAGACTTCCAAAGTCTCCCCGAGCCAGAGAGAAACTACAACCTGCAGATGTCTGGGGAGACCCTCAAGTGAGTGATCTGTTTAAATGTCTCAATTATGGACAGTATGCAGATAATACCAAATATAGTATATAATATAGTATATACATATAGTATAGTAGGTTGGACATTGTATTTGATGTATTTGACTGTGCTGTTGTGAATTGTGATTATGTAGGGGTATAAGAAAATATCGATATACCTGAGTATCGCGATATTATCTTGCACGATACTGTATCGATTCTCTATAACACTGATGAAAACACATCAATTTAAAAATAGATTTTTTTTATGTATAAAAAAAAAGAGTCACATTAACAAGACCCAGGTTTGATATGCGTTTTAATATTTTCTTTTTTGTTATCCCATAGGACCTTGTTGGCATTGGGTTGCCATGTTGGTATGGGGGATGAGAAAGCAGAGGAGAACCTCAAGAAGATCAAGCTCCCCAAGACGTATGATAAAAAAAGTCAGTTTTGTATTGTTCAGCGATGGGTATGATATTTGTTGTCTAACCTCAGTGTGTGCTTGTCTCTCCTCTAGCTATGTGATGAGCAGTGGATACAAACCAGCGCCTCTAGACCTCAACCATGTCAAGCTCACGCCCAATCAGAACCAGCTGGTGGAGAAACTGGCAGAAAATGGCCATAATGTGTGGGCAAGGGACCGGGTACGGCAAGGCTGGACCTACAGCATAGTCCAGGTGAGCATCTGTCTTTCAACAGTGTGCTGACTGATGTGCTTCTCTGCAATATCATGGACTCCACTGTCCTTTTCTATGATTTTCACTTATTGCTCGGTTAAATACAGTATGTACTTCTGAAGAGGAGCATTATTTAAGAACAACTGAACTGTGTTGCAAACAAATAGAAAACTGTACTGTATCGGTGTGTTATCTTTGCCACAGGACATCATAAATAAGCGTAACCCTCGTCTGGTACCCTACAACCTACTGGATGAGAGAACTAAGAAAACAAACCGAGACAGCGTAAACAATGCTGTCCGCACTCTCATTGGCTATGGCTACAACATTGAGCCACCGGATCAGGAGAGCAGTAAGCTATAAGTCGCTCTCTATTAACACACTTAAGTAAACCATTACCCATACTTTTATTCATAATATACTATTTATGTAACATATTATAACATCTTATTCTGGTCTTGTATTATATCTATAGAATTATTCAACTGAATAATAACAAAAAGTAAAAGCAAATAAACACTTTCTGTCCCAATGTGTAGCTGGCCATGGCCTTGAGAACACTCGTGGGGACAAGGTGCGTATCTTCAGGGCTGAGAAGACGTACGCGGTCACCCAGGGGAAATGGTACTTTGAGTTTGAGGTGATGACCCCGGGCGAGATGAGAGTGGGATGGGCCCGACCCAATGTCAGCGCCGACACGGAACTGGGAGCAGACGAGCTAGCCTATGTTTTTAATGGCAACAGGGTTAGTCCATACCTCACAAATACAGTATGTTCATAGTTCTGTGTGTGTGGGTGGCCGCGTTCCACTCATTCTAATGAGGTTTTACTTCCTTCAGGCCCAGCGTTGGCACATTGGAAACGAGCCATTCGGTCGACAGTGGCAGTCGGGGGATGTGGTTGGGTGTATGATTGATCTCACTGAGATGAACATCATGTTCACACTCAACGGAGAGATGTTGATCAGTGATTCCGGCTCTGAGATGGCTTTCAAAGACATTGAAATTGGGGATGGTAAGAGAAACGTTAACTTAACGCTAGTTAACTGTAGTAGACTGTTAAGATCATGGACGTATTACCTTCCATGTTATGCCACGCTATTAGCTGACAGTAACCTTTTTCAACCAGGCTTCATCCCAGTTTGTGCGCTGGGCCTGTCCGAGGTTGGGCGGCTCAACCTCGGCCAGAACGTCAGCAGCCTGCGCTTCTTTGCCATCTGTGGCTTGCAGGAGGGTTTTGAGCCCTTCGCCATCAACATGAAGCGAGATATCACCATGTGGTTCAGCAAAAGCCTGCCACAGTTTGCGCCTGTTCCCATGGAGCACAACCATATAGAGGTACATACTCCGTAGCAGCACGGACAAAAGAGTACGACAGTTTCAATTCTTGATGGATGTACCAAATAGTTGAGAATTATACAAAGATGGAGGATTGTAATGCATTTTAATGGAGGGCAAATTTTCTGCCTTTGGCCTCTTAAGTTGGCGTGTCACCAAAGTCATTTTGCTGTGGAGGCTGACGTAGGCAGCGTCCAGGCAGCTAAATCTACCTTGCATAGCGTTAAACTAAGTCATTTAATCTCATGTAGAAATATTGTTACGGCCTTAGATTGATAGAAGTTAATTAAGTTATGTAGTATCAAAATACCTATTAACGCCCCCAAAGATATATTATGGGCAATACTGTGGTGAGATCCCTGTACATCTTGACTTGCATGGAACGCTGGGTGGTTTTGGTAAAAAGTCACCCCCCTCCTTCCACAAGTCGAATGTGGAAGTGCCGTCCGTTGAAACCTCTCAGCTGAATGATATTCTCTCTGTATGTACCTTTT
Source organism: Forbesichthys agassizii (assembly GCA_026546735.1). Lineage (NCBI taxonomy): Eukaryota > Metazoa > Chordata > Actinopteri > Percopsiformes > Amblyopsidae > Forbesichthys > Forbesichthys agassizii. Next base: position 35,120 of record JAODLL010001535.1, read on the forward strand.
GGTTTGCCCTTTAACCCCTTGTTATCAGGTGTCTCGCGTGGACGGAACAGTGGACAGCGCCCCCTGTCTGAAGTTGACCCACAAGACGTTTGGCTCTCAGAACGCCAACACTGACATGCTGTTCCTCAGGCTCAGCATGCCGGTGCAGTTTCACGAGGTGTTCAAGTTCCCAGCCGGCACCACGCCACTCACCCGCACGCTCACCATCCCAGAGGAGGAGGTCATTGTAGTGGAGCCTGACTCTGAGTTTGAAGTGCTGAAGAAGTCGGCAAGCCGCAAGGAGCAGGATGAGGACAAGAAGGAGCCTTCCGTGTCCAAAGAGGTGCCTGCAGAGAACGAGAAGGACACTGTCTCGGAGAAAGGCAAGAAGAAAGGGTGAGTGTCTTGGGGGGTCCTAGTTTATTCCCCATTGCTTCTTGGATACATGTTTATTTGTATTAAAATTAAAATTAAAATTATATTTAAATTAAAACCCACTTTACTTTTAAATGTGTTAAGGCCTTTGTTGTGTATGGCATAAATATTCAGACACCCAATTAAAAAAAGAATGTTTTTCCAATGTAATTTTGAGTCTGCATTCACAGGTTCTTCTCTAAGGCGAAGAAGGCAGCCATGACGCCTCTAGCACCTCCTCCTGCTCCTCCTACAGTTCCTCGCCTTGTGGAAGACGTTGTTCCTGATGACAGAGATGACCCTGAAATCATCCTCAACACCACCACAGTAACGCAGCATGTTCTCACTGCATTTAAGACTAGTGAAGTTGAAAGACACCACAGTGACATTATGTTCTTGATAGTTGAAATGTGCTGTATATTATTGTACTATATTTCTAGCTGTATTGCATGTTAAGTGTGAAATCTTGTCTATTGTTTTCACTGTTTGTAGTATTACTATTGTGTGAGGATCTTTGCTGGACAAGAGCCGTCCTGTGTGTGGATTGGCTGGGTGACCCCTGACTACCACATGTATGACCAGAGCTTTGACCTCTCCAAAGTTCGCAATGTCACTGTAACTGTAGGAGACGACAGAGGCAACATACATGACAGGTTAGTCTTAATATTTGAATACTTATAGTATATTTACCCTGGAATTAAGGACAGATAATTGCTGAAAAGTGTGTGATTCTTTAACTTACATTTGCATAATTTAAACATTCAAAATTAGCTAATTTGTCAAGAATTTAATTGAACTGTCAACATTTACAATCAGGCTTCTTCTATTCATCAATGAAGTGTGGACATTCCCCGGTATATCTGTTTGTTTTCAAACCTGAGACCTGTGTGTGTCTCTATGCAGCATAGGGAATATTCCTGCCCTCTAGCACTCACTGTTGTGTTGCGGTATGAAGCACAGTAACTGTTACACGGTGTGTCTGTGTTGCAGTATGAAGCACAGTAACTGTTACACCGTGTGTCTGTGTTGCAGTATGAAGCACAGTGACTGTTACACGGTGTGTCTGTGTTGCAGTATGAAGCACAGTAACTGTTACACGGTGTGTCTGTGTTGCAGTATGAAGCACAGTAACTGTTACACGGTGTGTCTGTGTTGCAGTATGAAGCACAGT
>JAODLL010001536.1:0-13068 GCA_026546735.1 Forbesichthys agassizii
CCAGCTCCCTCCAGCTAAACCCCCAGGCACTGCAGGCCAGGGCACACACCCACCCATAATCCAGCCCACCAACCATGGCCTGAGCCTGGCCCTGGACTGAGCCTGGCCCGACAGCTTAACAGATTTTTTGGCCTGTTTATTTTTCTTTTTTCTATCAAGTCTTCTGGGATGGATGCCTTTCCAAACCCTGCCCACTTAATACAGGGGTCCCACAAAGATCTGTGTTGGGACCCATTCTCTTCACATTGTATACTAGAGCTCTCAGCCCTGTAATTTCATCTCATGGATTCTCCTATCACTCATTTCTCACTGAATAAGTGCCTAGATTTCTACACATCACCTCAAACTTAACCTTGACAAAGCTGAGCTACTCCACCTCACGACAAAAGAAAGTCCTCAAGTGGACCTGTCTATCACACTTGAGAACACCACAGTGTCCTCTCCTACATTACATACATTACCTACAAACATTTCCATTAGAAATGTTTTGATCAAGGTTGTTGATATATGGAATAAATAGGAGTGGTCCCAGGACTGACACTTGTGGCATGCCCTTGGATACACTGAGGAAGCTAGAAGTAAGACATTCTGCCTGCATGTATTGTGATCAGCCTGTTAAGGCCGTTTGTTCTGACAGTCCTATGCTGTTTCGTCTTTGCTTCAATACTGCATGATTCCCAGTATCAAAGCTTTAGATAAATAAATGAAAAGGGTTGCGCAATGTTGCATATTGTCTGAAATTTCAGCAAAATAATTTATAACTTTCATGGCAACTGTGGCAAAACACTTTTGTGTTCACACTCAGGAGCTCCAGCAGAACACACAATGATAACAATTATTGATGATCAACATACATATTGAGTTATTCTATAACAATGACACAACAATTTAACATAAAATGGTTGTAATCTCAGAATGAATATCTAATTCCACAAATTTAATGCCTGATTTAAATGCCTATAATAAACATTTGCAATACACTCAATTCTCTATTCTCCACCACTAACTGCGAGAGAAGTGTCAATCGTGGCTTCTGACGTTGCTAAGCAACTGATCAAATCTTGTTTTGGCTAATCAGTTTCGACCGAGCCTGACTTCTTTAACTTCTTGTCAATGTACAGTTGATATAAGCATGTTTTACTCATGATTATCATTCTTTTGAAAAAGATAATGCCAGTGCATGGTGAAAAATATGATCCTGCAGTCAACAAACATTTGGTGGGGTTTAGAGACACGTGTTGTAATTTGGTTTTACAGTACATAGGAACAACTACATGTAATGCAAGCTACTGGGATCAACTTCAGCAGGAGCCCATGAGGTCACCCCCCACATTTCACATGTATATTGTTGACTAGACCCCATCCATCCTGCATTAGGGACTGGTGTTGCCTGGTTACACCATATACACTTACATTTTTTATTTCCAATTCCAAATGTCAATTCTTGTGTTTGATGTGCAGAAACATATACACACGCATTTTGAATGCGTGGGAATTGTAATATAAGTAGTAATATGTAGGCATTTAAAGCTAATGAGATGTTTTGTTAAAAGTAAATGTCTTGATTTGTGTCTAGCATTAGTAAATCACTGGTTTAAAATGTACACTACAGTACACTACAGATGCCCTCCTTCATCTTCAGAGTATGCATTCCTCTCTCACCCCCCTCCTCCATGCTCTGCAACTACTACATGACATGCCCATTCATTGACAGTCCTGCTTCAAAATATAAACTGAGCTAGAGCGGAGATGATTGAATCTGGGTCACAATAGCACAGTGCACAGCGTACCTTTACAGTAATAACTCGAGTTCTTCTTGAAAATGATTCTGGTTTTTAATCTTGAAGCATTATGGCACTTGGTGGTGTTAATGTCTGTCATCCAGTGAAGCTTTGCTGTCCCATAGCCCTTCTGCTGTCATTTCAATCAGCCTCGCTGTCAGACCAACAAGCCAGCCCATCTTTTCACAGTTTGAATTCACTCACAATCACTACTTCCGGTTCTGGTGTCAACCCTGTACCCCCCACGCCACCACCACTGTCATCATTTGTTGTACCCCCCCACCACTCAAGTAAAGCCAAGCCAATAGCTTTGATTCCCTTCCGACAGTCATTTCCCCCTTTTGACTGGCCGTCAGCTCGTCCCGTCATTACTTCAATGCCAGACAGGAGGAACACAGCTTAGTTCTAGACTTGACATATAATCCTCTGACATCCGCCTACCATTCAAGCCTCGGACGAGTGGGATTTCTTGTTCTCAGCTTTCAGGGCAGGAAACCGCTTGGGGACCACACTAGCACCTGACTAAGGCCAGACGGTTAATGGCATTGATTGAGACCCAGGCATCAGTCAAAATGTTGACATGACTGCCTCTGAGGCCTGCCCTGTGCCTATCAAGAGACGATGAGTTGGACAGGTATGGATAAAAGCAGTTAGAACAAGCGGGCAGGCTGAGATAAAGAGAAAGTAAACAAAAGTATCGCTATGCTCTTCTGTCCAGGTAGATGATGTTAGCACAGTGCAGAACACACAGGCACGTCTCTCATCCTCAAAGTACGACTGGCTGAGGCTAAAAACAAACGCTTCAACTGAGCCTGTACCACTTCCCGTATTCTTCCTCTAAACCTCCAAATCCTTCAATAATAAAAACCATTGCTGCTACGTGCATGGCGTGCTCACACCCCAGCTTTTCTATGAGCCCTCCTGAAACATCACATTCCTGAAGTGAATCTCGGCTCAGTGCCACAAGACACTCGCATTTTCAGTTCAGCTCTCTGAACTGAAAAAAATCCCATTGAAGCAACGTTAAAGTAGTCCTGGGGAGATTTTGAAACATTCATGTGGCCCATGCCATTCATATTTCAACACAGGGCAGCAGAGTTGAAAGCAGGATACATCCACCGTATGATACATCTTGGTCCGTGTCTCGAGACCCATGTCATCACTATGTAAGGGTATTTAAAGGGGTACTGGCAGTTATAGGAGGAGGTGATAACAAGGTTCTCCACCTGGTGATAAAATACCTCCCCTGGCCTTTCTCTCGTCTTAGAAAAAGCGCTTGGAGGGAGTGATAGAGAGATAGAAAAAGCGATGGGGGAGAGAGAGAGAGAGAGAGAGAGAGAGAGTATTCAAATCTATCCAATTGGTCGGTTTAGCATACTAAAGAGCAATTTTGATAATTTTTAATTCATGTAATTGTTTTTATAGATAGGGATGTATCCATTTCCCAACTGGTGTTTTGGATAATATCTCCCTCAAGCTAATCATTCCATTTCAGATGGTGTTCCACATTATCCTGACATGCCAGATGTATTGTTAGTCACAAGTCCATCTGGGGAGTTGTGAATCGAAACTGTTAAAAAGGCCAAGCACTTTCAAAAAAATACTTGGCAGTTGATTGGTGAAGGAATGTGATTTGATTAATCAACTAATAATTATGGTTATTGCCTTTGGCAGAGATGTCATACTTAGTTTACTATTTCAGCTGTGTTTCCTGTACTCTTTGCATAGCATGCCTACATTTAGGCATATGTGCTATATGCTATGCCAATGCTATGCTATGCTAATTACAGGTATGGCCCATTTCAACCACACCCAAGCATTTGTCCCAGCTACAGACTGGATGGCAGCATATGGCTGTGTCATTGTATTCCCTGATACCCAGCTGTGTCTGCAGGTCTGCAGCTAAAGTCTGCACCCACACTGGACACAACCAAATTAACATTTACCTATGGGGGTGGCAATGTCTGTTTATTCTTTGTTCTATGCTGTATAAAACTGCAAAACATGCCTATGTTACCTCAGAAATGTGTTGGTGGAACTTTCACTTGTGAAACCACACATTTCTCCCTTGCTGTGCACCATTGTATTACTAAAACCTGCTTTCCTGATTCAACGCTATCCAACAATGACTGGTCTACATTTTTATGAAAGAAAATTATTACTATCACTGGATGAACCATCTGGTAATTTTCGCTGTCGGCAAACCTAAACCACGGCCATATATCTACAGTATCTATACGCCACTTTTTGGTAAGTTCAGTTGCTATTCGGACACATTCACAATGATTTGTAGGCTTTTCTGATTGATTCAAATTTGAAGCAATAATAAACATTTTTCTCAAATATGACTAATGCTTCTATAAAGAAAACAAACTAAAATTGTCATATTTAAGATACATATATCTCCATTTATATGTAAAAATAGATCAGTGATGTACAGTATTCATGAGGTACAGTGAGAAACCTGAGGTTGAATTGAGTGTTTGCTATTGCAATATAATATTTACATGATACTTTCTCCCATATTAGGACAGTGAATTTGATATAAAATGGGTCTGCAAATATATGCTATGCTAAAACAGGGGTCTGTCACTCCAAAACCTATTTCAGTATTGCATAGCATAGTTTAATGTATGTCTGGAATTGTGCTTATGGTTGAGCCCAGTTTTGGAAGATGCGGTTTGAAACTTTGAGTGTCCCACCCACTGAATGTGGCTCACATTCCTCACTGCTCCGCTCATAAATCTCACAGACTCACTATTCTCTACCCCTCTCACTAGTCTGAATACTGACATTTTCACTTTCACTCAAAGAAAAAGTGTATTTGACTTCACTCAAAGAAAAAGGGTATTTGACACCTACACTGACTGAAAACGCTTGTTTATTCCTTTCCCCGGCAGAATTCTCACTAAGCCCCTCCGAGATCTCCCAAATGACAGAGCTGCCTCACAGTTCTCCTCTTATATCAGCCTAAATCCTTATTAAACAGACAGCATTGACACAAGGAAATGGGATGATGCTTTGTTGTAAAAGGTGGTCTTAAAAACGTCTCAGCCTTCACTCATGGATTTTTTGCTCATCTAGGTTGCTGTCAGGTATGACAGCCAAATTAAGAAACTGGACAGGCAATTATCGTAATAAAATAGACTTTGGCAGGCCGTTGGCATTATTGTTTTGTTTAATTATGGTGGGAGCACAGTAAACACAAGGCTTGATCACCTATGACAACCTTGTTTGTGCTGTATTGCAAATGCTCCTATCTTGCCCATCTTTGCCAAGAGCGAAATGCTCCCACAAATGAAAATAAAGACACATGAATCTTTTACCACTGTTGGACCCTCTGTGTATTTACCAGGGTCAAAAACAACAAGCCTGCTTGAAGAGCTTTGTATAAATCATGAATCTTCATAAGTCGCTGGTTCAGAACGTAGAGATGGCCTAATTATTTTTTACGGGCACGATCTCTTATCTCCCATCTGCGTCTGTTTACGGCTTTGCGGTATTGTTTGGTATCAGTGAAACAAATGGAGCTGCAATCATCTTCAAGTGATGCTAGTTCAACAAACAGGCATGTTCGGCGATCACCGGCACCAGAGGCCACAGCATTTCCCAGAAAAAACAGGCAATTCTAAACCAAATGGAGTTTTAATGTTTGTTCTTTAATTAGGTTAAACCAAGCTGAAATATATGATTTTGCCTTAGGTGACTAGTTAATGTGTACAGAATTATATTTCAAACCAAATTTTGAGCCCTGCTATCTAATCTGGAGCAGGGAGATTTACATAATGTTCTCTTTTTAAATATGTATATTAATGAATAGAACTTGAGAGGGGAAGTGCATTAGCATGCTTTTAACCATAACCCCCGGTCGCCTCAGTACGCACACGCACGCACAGTTTTGAATTAACAATACACACACGTGCACATACACAGCCAGATAACAACTTTCTCTCTTTTCTTTCTTTCAAACAAATATAAATGTCCAGGTTGGGAGAGTAGACTAATGCATTTACACTGATGGCAGTCTTCTATTGGAAATTTTAGAAACTTTTACATGGGGTGGCAGAAGGGTGGCAAGCTGAAATTCAAGGGTGGCTGTGAGGGACCAAGAAGAACAGAAAAAGACCAACAGGTTAACGATGTCGTTTGGGGATTTTATTTCCCCAAAGTTCAAAAGAATACAAAGTATAAATAATCATCTTATAATGAAAATGTACAACACAAAAAATATAAACATAAACTGGGGTCAACTTAAGAAACCATCACCTGGCATGTAAACACAACATAACTGACCTAACAAATGAACATACAAACTGGGTTTATCTAAGGAACAGGCTAGCCTAACAGACAGAGGGGAGAACATAACCTACAAAACCTTTAGTGTAAAATATAAATGTGGCATTGTTGCTGTAACTAGATGAGACTACCTTAGAGATAATATCCAAATGACTATGCCACCCCAGAGTGGGGAACTAATCTAGAGGCTTGGGGCTAGCCCAGGCATTCAACTAAATGAATCAGGCAGGCTGGTCTATAAGAAAAGAAATATATCTTTATTATCACAGCTAATTAGCACAAGGCTTACACAATGGTAGGCATAGTGACTAACTATACACTAAGCAATAGTTTGACACTTTGGTAGTGTACCATGGGGCAGAGCTACCGAACTACTGTAACAACTGTTAAAATCAAAATAGGGGCACCACAACATTAATCTGGGTACAAAGCCAGTGAATTGGAGAAAGTAAACATATAGCACAGCAACACATATAATGGCTCATGCAGAATACAAATATAGTAACACCAGTAGCTTCCACACAACCTTATCTATGAATTGAAAGTGATGCACACAAGCAATCACAAAGGCTAATGTCCCCAGTATAAATGCTGTGGCTAGACCCCAAACAAAACCTGATAAAACCTAAAACACCATAGCTGCTAGGCCCTTGCCCAGGCACTAATATTATCAAACGTCACGGTGCTAAAATCCCCCCCCCCCCGGAAAAAACAGTGGCTACCACGGCCAGTAGCATAGGTCGACTCCTTTCTCTTCCCCAACCGAGTCTACCACAGAGACCCTACAGGAAAGGTTAACAAAATTTCCCCGCAGTATACAATGCACACACACACACACATATCCCATATATCAATATAATAATAAATACATTCCAATAGGCAATCTTATTCTGTCTCACAATCTTGTATCGAGGCATTCCACTTGTCGGCAACTCAAGGCGAGAGCAAACGATAGTCCACTCACCCGCACCTGCAAGACTATATTACGCTGCCGGCTAATTTGGCTACAGCTCTGCCCTGGTCTTAAGGTAGTACTGTGTTAAATGTCGTACCTGCTACATACGCCCCCACTTTAAGAGGTCACCGTCCCGGTGACACAAAACTAGGTCCTACAAGTGCCTAAAGAATACAGCAAGCGAACTAACCATAGGGTTTTGTACCTGAGGGTCCCCCCCCGGTGGCTGGGAGGACCTGGGCATGTTGAAGGGGTTTGGATGGTGGCCAGCTATAGTCCTGGTGGTCCGTCGGGCCTCCCTTGATTCTGACTCTGTTGGTCTAACTTCCTGCAGTTAAGCCCTCCTGGGAATTGGCACTGCTGGTGCTCGCCACGAAAGGTCCTGGATCACCACTTCCGACTGGAAGCCACCTTCCTCATCGCTCCCCTGTCCCAATTCTTCTGCTCCATTCTGTGAGGTAGGCTTTGGAGGATGAAGCTCCTCTGATTCCGAGGGGTCGAGTGGGGGGTCGGGTTGACTCGGCAGAGGTCTCAATTCCGTTCGATGGACATTCCTTTTTGGCTGTGAGCCATCCAGGGGTTGGATGGTGTACACTCTCCCATAATCATCCAAGCATTCTTCGACCCGGTGTAGCGTAGAGCCCCACACATCTTGGATTTTATGTCGGCCCTGGAAATGTTTTTTTTTGTACACTAGGGTTCCAACTGGAAGTGTAGGGGGTTTGACTAGCTGAGAGGTCTCACGCTGGGTTGCAGCTGCCTGCAGTTGTTTCTTAGCGTCTGTGAAGAAAACTTGGAGGTGCCTGATGGGTGGCCACCCAGTCTTCGATGGTCCCACCAATATTGTCTCCAGGTGTCACACCCAGCATTGCATCCACCGGCAACTGGGGCTGTTGGCCAAACATCAGCTCGTATGGGGAGTAGCCGGTTAACTGATGTACTGTGGTATTATACGCAAACAGCAGCTGGGGGAGGAACTGGGGCCATCTTCTTTTCCTTTCGTTCGGCAATGTGTGTAGTAGGTCGTGCAGGCTACGATTGAAGCATTCACACTGTCCATTCCCCTCTGGATAGTATGCTGTTGTCCGGCTCTTATCCACACCATGCAGCTGGCATAATCTCTTAAAGAGGTCGCTCTCAAAGTTCCGCCCCTGGTCGGAATGGATCCACTTCAGCACGCCGTAGGTGTAGAACCATCGCTCAGTCAGGATCCAGGTGACGGTGCTAGCTTTATGGTCTCCTGTGGGGTATAATTGAGTAAACTTCGAGAAGACATTGGTGACCACTAGCACGTTCTCCCAGCCGTCGCTTGCTCTCTCGAGGACCGTGAAGTCCACTGCGAAGATCTCCAGGGGTTTTGAGGCCAGCAGATGACCCATGAATGTCCGAACATGAGGCTGGACAGCTTTTGCAGTTAGGCACCGGGCGCACTGTTTGCACCACTGTTCAATGTCTTGCCGCATCCCCGGCCAATAACACCGGCGCCGTACTAGTTCTATGGTCCTTTCTGTTCCTTGATGACCATGGTTTTCGTGCAGACTGTGGCAGACTTCTGCCTTGAGTGCTTCCGGGAGCAGGATTTATCGGATTCTCTCCCCTGCTGATGGCAAGCTGATGTCCCTGTACAGGATGCCATCCAGCTCCCTGATCCGGCTCCACTGTTGGACCGCACTCCCACAGGGTCCGTCCTCCTTTCCACTTTATTAGCCCCTTACCCCTCTGCCAATAGCGCTGGAAAATGGCAATCTGGGGATCTGCTGCTTGTCGACCTTCTCCCTGACTGGGAAGGCATCCATCTCCATGCATTTGGCTATCTGGTCCGAGGGGTCTGGTGGGGTGGGAGGTCCTCTTACCTCTGTGGGCAGTGTGATCCCTGGAGCCACCGTGGCAATGCCCTCGAGGTCCCATGGTCCATTTTTCGGGAGAGGGCGTCCGCATTCCTGTTGGCCGCTCCTGGTCGAGGACCATCTCGAAGTCAAGCTGGGCGAGTTGGTTAGCCCACCTTTGTTCCACCGCTGCCAATTTAGCGGTTTTCAAGTAGCTGAGGGGGTTGTTGTCAGTGAAGATGACAAACTTGGTCCCTAGTAGATATTCGGGAATTTCTCTGTTATTGCCCATTTCATTGTCAACAGTTCCAGTTTTATCGAGCTGTAATTTGACATGTTCTTCTCTGGGCATAGAAGACCTCGGCTGGCATAGGCAACAGGTCTGCGTCGCCCATCTTGTTCCTGGGAGAGGATGGCGCCCAGGCCCTGGTGGCTTGCATCGATCTCTAAAACAAAAGGCTTGGAAACATCAGCGTATCCCAACACAGGGGCCTCTACTAGCCTGCTCTTCAGGTCTTGAAATGCCGTCTTGCAGGCCTCGCTCCACCTGTCCCAAATTGGCCGGGTGCCTCGCTGGCCTGGTGTCTTCTTGGAGCCCTGGGATTCTCCCACCAGCTTATGGAGTGGGGCTGCCAGCTGTGCAAAACCCTGGACAAACCTGCGGTAGTATGATGCGAATCCCAGGAAGGACCGCAGTTCTGACACATTCTCAGGCCATGCCCAGCATGACACTGCGCTTTGTCTGGATCTGTCCCCACACCTTCAGACGAGATAACGAGGCCCAAATATTTCACTTCCGACTGGAAAAAGTGGCATTTACTGGGTTTCAGCTTCAAGTTGTGTTGTTAGAGGCAGCTGAATACTATCTCCAGCTGTAGATGCTGCTCAAAGGATGAAGAGTAGATGACGATATCGTCCAGGTACAACAGGAAGGTTTGAAAGCGGTGATCACCAAAAATTCTCTCCATTAAGCGTTGGAACGTGCTCGGGGCATTACACAGACCAATTGGCATGCAGTTATATTCGAAGAGGCCAAATGGGGTGCAAAAGGCAGTATTTTCCTTGTCCTTTTTGGCCATTGGGACTTGATTGTAGCCACTGGCCAGGTCCAAGGTGGTGAACCATTTTGCTCCGGTGAGTGCATCCAAGGACTCCTCAATGCGTGGCAGCGGAAAGGCGTCCTTCCGGGTTTTAGCGTTCAACTGTCTGTAGTCAACACAGAGGCGGATGCTCCAATCCTTCTTCACAACGATTACTAGAGTGTGTGTGTATATTTCAAGGTTATATTGTGTACTGTGTTGCCTTACTGTGTGTTTATCTGGTGGTGTGGCTGTTATGAACAGGCCACTGTACATTCTGTTGTTTGTTATCTGTAATCCTTTGTTACCTCGTTTTCCAGGGGGGAGAAAGCGGGAAGCCTATGTGCTTCAGGCAAGAGGCCCTGGGGCATACAACACCCGTAGCCATACGCTGTGTTTATATACACTAGGTAAGATCTGGGCGGGCCACCCCCTGTATTTTGGATAGAGCACCGGCATTAGTGGTGCTAGTCAAAGAAGAGAGTTTTAGCAGGTAAGACAGGGTTAGAGGTCGGTATTGCATTTGCTTTCTTTACTTTGGTTCCGCTCAGCCCCCTTTTCTCCCACAAATACCGTCAATAAACTCTGTTAAACAGTGCTCCTGTGTTCGCCTCCTACCTCGCACCACGACAGCCATTCTTCTGCCCCAGTCCATGGGGGTTCATGTGTAGCAGTGTGTTACATGCGTGTACTCCTCAGGGAGGCGTGCGTAACAGCGTTGGCCAGAGGACCCCTGAAAGGTTTGATGTGGGCTCACTCTTCGCCTGAACAGTCTGGACAAAAGTGACCCGCCCACCCTTCTCTGCCTGCTCTTTGAACCTAACAGGACAGGAGACTGGCTGAAGCTGTGCATTGTGAAGTCTCCCCTGAACAACCTTGGGTCTAATCCACTGACCCTCCCCCCCAATATACACTACGGGCATGCTCACTGTTCCCCCCTCTACCTTAGGTAGTGCGCTAGATATTAAAATATTCTTGGGAAGATGACTCTCATTGTCTGCAAGGGGCTCTAATAGGGCATATTTACATTCGGACCCCAACCCCTGGTGGCAGGTAGCGGGGACAAACTTAAGGGACCCAGCAGGAATTCGCACGGCCCGGCCACGGCGTGCTGCGACCTTACCAATAAGGCCTGTCTCTGAGGTATGTGCCAGGTTCTGGCACTCTGACAGTGCTTGCCTCCACCCCTTTTCTGCTTCTCTCACAACTAGAGAGCTAAACAGAGAGTCACCATGTTGGTGAAAGAGCTCTTGGTAACAGCTGCTCAGAATATTCATTCCCAGAATGCCTGGGCCTGCCGACCTCTGAAGGTTTGTGATGGGATCCCTTACATCCTTGACCACCAAGACTCCCATCTTCGGGAGCACCTTTCCCAGCACTTCCACGTCCAGCTCCAGATAGCCACTGTAGGTGATCTCCAATCCATTGGCTGCTTTAAGGTGCAGCCAATTGCAAGGCTGCTCTCTGATGTGAGGCCGGAGATTGGTGTTGAAGAAGGATTCGGGGATGGTGATCACCATCGATCCAGTGTCGAGTAGACAGGATGCCGTCACACCCCCAATGGAAACTTGTACTATTGGACAACGTCCGATGAGTCGTGGAGTGGCGGCGTTGACCTCCCCTGAGCCCATTGGTTTCCCCCTTGATGTCGGGCTCCCAACACCGGAGGGCGCTAGTTTCCCCGCTGCTCTAACCTACTAGGTACAACCGCTACATCTTGCTGGTGTACACAACTATTACCTCCACTGGGGAGTGGGGCCCTAGAATGCATTGCCTCAGCACGCCAAAACCTAGCTATGTGGCCAGCGGTATTGCAACGCATGCAAATAGGGGTCCCATCGGGACAAAACGGCAACTGCTTAGAGCGTTCAGTGACCGGGTCTTCCCTACGTGATATTTTGGGAGGGTTCAAGTGTTTTAAAATGTCATCTAGCTGCTCCTGTTGCTTACTAAAACAAGCTTTTAGCTGTGCACACTGATCCCTAGGACCAGTAATCATGGCATTGGCTGCACCGTCACACTCACCAGAACCATAAGTGTGACTATGGCAGGAGTATGCTCGAGCTCTCGGGCTGGGACATTCCCCCTCCTCTGACCAACAAATGGCCTCACTGCGGACATCAAGGAAAGAGATGTTAGTGTCAAGGCTGAATACACGCTTACGCACTCGACGCAACATACTGTCTCTAACATGCTCGATAAACTGGTCCCGGAGGAGCCGGTCTGGGTTAGGGGTCCCTAACGGGTCTCTACGCTTCATTGCTTCCATCACTAACATAATTGCATGAGAATACTCACGTAGTGACCCTCCCTCGAGTTGCTGACGTTGAAAGAACTGTTTTTGGAGTCCAACAAAGGACTGTGACCAACCATAAATCTCAAGAAGTATATTAAAAATCTTTTCAGGGTCCCCTATATCACCTGGCAGACGGAATTTGACCTCCGACTTGGCCTCCCCATCTAACAGGTCATACACAAACAAAGCCTGTTCTATTTTAGGCATACAACAAAGGATGCCCGCACTTCTTCTACCCAGTCCTCAACGGATACAGGACATTCTTCACAAGAATCTGTGACACTTTCTCTCCCTTGGGACATACACATAACGTTCTGTAACCGGTGCAGCAGTAGGCGGTGTCGCGGGTCCGGCCACCAACTCGTCAGCCTGAATAGCCCTACAAGTAGCCTCGTCCCATAACTGTCTGTTGTCCGCTTGTAACTGCTGCACCAGCTCTGTCAGTGCTCTGAGCTGCTTCTCCATCTTGAATGTCCGTAAAATATTCCAAGATGTACGGTCCCAGCTCCCAACGACGTCCACGCCGATCTTCGGCAACCACTGTTTTTCCCTTTCACCAACTAAAATACCTTGCTACCACCTTATTCCATAGACCAGCCAAAGAAAAACGCCCAAATGCCAATCGTCCTGTCAACTACGCCAAATGTGGCATTGTTGCTGTAACTCTAGATGAGACTATCTTAGAGATAATATCCAAATGACTTCACCACCCCAGAGTGGGAAACTAATCTAGAGGCTTGTAAACATATCTATCTAGTGAAAGTAAACATATAGCACAGCAACACATATAATGGCTCATGCAGAATACAAATATAGTAACACCAGTAGCTTCCAC
>JAODLL010001537.1:0-13068 GCA_026546735.1 Forbesichthys agassizii
GAGCCAGAGAGGCCCTTCTGAAGATCACACAGTACTTCCTGAGGAGTATGAAGCAGGAGGAGCTGGCTGACTCTCTGAACAGTAAGAAGACATTTTATTAAAGTATTGCTTTATAGTTGAGGTGGTACGGGCATTTAGTAAGGATGCCCCCTTATATATGTATATATATATATATGTGTATATGTGTATATATGTGTATATATATGTGTATATGTGTATATATGTGTATATATGTATATATATATATATATATATGTATGTGTGTGTGTGTGTATATATGTGTGTGTATATATATATATATAGATATATATCTTATTAAAGTTATATAAAAATCAATGTTTTAAATCTAATGCATTAAATAGTTTAAAAACCAAAGTTCTCTATGGAGAAGAGCAGACTCGTATGATACTGTATAGACAGCTCGTTAATTTCTTTAGTGGCTTAAAGAACATTCTAAATGTGGCAAATTTCTGCATGAGGCCAAACTGACTTGCTACTCAGGTTAAATTATATTTGTATTTTATAAACTAGTCTTCAAGGAAATGTTCAGACAGGTTTGTCTTGTCTTAGGTATGTGCTGGCAAGACAAATTAATTGCCCTGCGATCCAAGATGACAGAGAGGAAAATCACCTGGTTTATTGCCACAGCGCTGGATGACATTGCATGTACGGTTGGTTTCATGCATGTAAAATTGACATACGGTATACCATGTTGATCAGGGACCAGTGTTGGGCAGTAACTACTTACTGTAATATTACTTTTTTCAATAACAAGTAGTGTAACTAATTACTATTTCCAAAACAGTCACAATATTACAATTACTAATCCATGTAATGCTGCATTACATTACAAGAACCAGATTTCTGGTCCTAGCAAACTTTAGGGTAGGCTAATTGATCCAACCTGTCCAATCATCTGCTTTGAGAGGCTACGATGTTTTCACTTTGGTTGATTGACTCCTAAGGTAAATGATTGTTCCAATAAAGATAATTCAATTCTAAAATGTGCTAGCTACACAAGTTGTTATTTTTCGGAAGGGGCAATGTGATTTCTGCAGAGCCTTAAAGCTATTGCAAGCTATCTGTGAACTTTTTGTAAAATTCACCAAATTTCAATTAATTCAAGTCATTCTCGAGAACGCTTGCTAAATTAAAGCTCAAATCAAAACAATATTCCTTTACCCCACGCATCGAAACGCACAGTGAAGCAAAGCGTAGTACTGCGGATTTGTTGTTCTGTTCAGAATTTGACAAAAGTGTATTTGCTTACATTTAGCTGACGATACCTTTAAACCCCCCTCACTATATACGTGTGTGGTCTGGGCAGTGAGGTGGCTCCCATTGATTTTGCTTGCAGTAGCTGACTTTACCTTTAATTCCCTCTGGCAGCCACGGAAGACTGCAATTATAGTCTAACTATAATAATTATGTTTATTACCATTTTCTTCCAACATAGCACGTGGTGTTTGTAAAAACATATTTAAATCTTAAACCTCTTTTCTGTCTCTGTCTGGAGAGAGAGAGATTGCCACAATATCTAAAGATGTGGAACTACAAATATTGGGGAGCATCATGTTTTGCTTTTTAATCTCTGTGGGTCCTATTTGAAAAATACATTTTTTTTCCAGGGCTTTTTAACCTCCGCGGTTCAGATATTGAGTACAACCCAGTGTTCTTTGCGTACACTATCGTGGGAATGAACTCATTAAGGTAAACCATTGTGCTGTTTTCTGTGATTCTGACTCATTGAGACACAGTCGCCTAATGAACGAAACATGACTAAAATAAAACCCACTAGTATGAACCAGCTGCAGCATCTGGTCTGTAATCTCTCCATGTCTTAGGCTGTTTATAGACCTAAAGCGGCTGGCAGACCCTGCAGTGAGAGACCACCTTCAGATGGACTCCCTCGGCAAGCCCGAGCTCTGCATCCAGGCCTGCCCTTACGAGTCCGTCCACACTGAGCTCCAGAAGATCTGCGCTTCCCTGGGTCCCAAAGACAAAGTGTGGATCTCTGACAAGGCCAGCTGTGCCCTCACACAGATAATCCCAAAGGTACGGAGGTGCGACTGCACACCACAGAACCAGCGCTCAGATAATCGAACAGTTGATGGATCTCAGAGTATGTGTCTTAGCGTTGGTTAACCCAGCTGTAGCTAGTGACATTAATGTTTTTGTTTTGATTGGTTTAATTAGCAAACATTAATAATACTATTGGTTTATTATATTTGTGTATGATATGCTTAATAATCAGACCTACAAATGCATTTGTCCATGCATTTGTACATGCATACAGATCTATTTGTACATAAATGCAGTTTATAATTCGGAGGACAGCGTAAAGCTCCGGGAACCCTGCAATTTAAGTGACGCAAAGTGGGCGGGCCTCAAATTAAACTAATCTCTACTTCAGGCGACGCGATCAAGGCGACCACCAACGGGAGCTAAAGATACCATTAACTGACGGATTGACTGATACATCTCGGGTGGGAAATAGACTAGGGGGATACCGTGGCAACCAAAGTCTGGAATGTAAACGAGGGACCGACTTTCACCAAAAAGTGATGGGCGACGAGCGGATCACTTGCAGTGTGTCAAGGGCTTAAATTTGTTCTCGGTATCTGCTCAATCACATGTAGTACGGTGAGTGATTATGAATGCACATGTTCTGACCACATTCCTCTGCAGATCCACCGGGTCCCTATCCCTTACACACCTCTCTGCCTTGCCAAGGCTGTCAAGAATGCCACTGAAATCCAAGGAATGAAAATGGCCCATGTAAGAACATTATGACCCACATTCAACACTTAAGAACGTTATGACCCACATTCAACACTTAAGAAAATGTCGCAATAACAATAATTTTACATGAGGCTTCTTTTTTCTTTTCTTTTTTGACCTTAACAGATTAAAGATGCAGTTGCCCTTTGTGAACTATTTTCTTGGCTAGAAAAAGAGGTATCTTCTTTTCATAAGTTTGGCCGCAAAAGTTTCAACAAACACAATGGCATGAAATGTTGTGTATATTACATTGTGTATTATGTCGACGATGTTTTCTAGATCCCAAAAAGCACAGTGACTGAGATCTCCGCAGCAGATAAGGCAGAGGAATTGCGCAGGTATGGTGATTTGCTTCCACCTACTGGCTATAGTTAATTCTGTTTTATGGACCCAATATCTCCTAATTATAGCCCAGTATAATGTATATGATTTAGTGACTTTGACAATATGGTATTCATGTTCATATTTATTTGCTACTAATGGTGTTTTTGTCAAAATCAAAGCTTTCATCTATTTTCTTTTTTTCTTTTATTAATTATTTATTTTTATAGTCAACAGAAAGATTTTGTTGGCCTGAGTTTTCCCACAATCTCCAGTGTTGGTCCAAATGGTGCTATCATACATTACAGGTCAGTATTATTAAATGTTAAAATTAATATATTAATATCTAGAGTATTTATCAGAATTAAGTGTGTTTTCATTCTAAAATGTATACTAACGTAAGAAAATAAAAATGTCCTGCATTGTAAAAACATTGTCTATCACAGTACTCTGCAAAGATTTAGACTGTTAACAGTTGCAATACTAATGGTCTGAGAAAACTACAGGTGTCACTACAGATATCATTATGCTGTCATCACGGTTTTGTCTGTTATTTGTAGTCCTTTACCTGAAACCAACAGAACACTGTCTTTGAAAGAAGTTTACCTGATAGATTCTGGAGCACAATACAGGTGAGTTCACAGGGTTCCGGCTACAGAAGCCTAATGTATCTTGTACAGTACATCAGTGGGCCTTAGGGTGCTGAGTGGCAGGTACTGAAGCCCCTTTTCTAAATGTTTGTCTCACAATGTTGTTCCCTGCAGGGACGGCACAACAGACGTCACGCGAACCATGCACTTTGGTACCCCATCTGCTTACGAAAAGGTACTGTAGTCGTGTTCAGCCGTGTTCAGACACTCATTAGCATAAGGTCACGTTCACAACAGCATAGCAGCAATTCAAGTCAAACCAAGTGCCGCTGAGATGCTTAAGTGTTGCGGTGTGGTACTTTGGGACGCGTTGCAGTGGACCTACGACTCCAGAGTCAAAATACAGTTTATTTTGGTGATGAAAAAGCTACTGACAAAACATACATGACTAAGTTATGAAATGATCGCCTTGAAATGCGTTAACGGTCAACCAAACGTTCACCCTACAACCGCTCACCCCTTCTCTATCCCACGTACACTGACAAACAAACAAACAAAAGTTTAAATGCATTATATTTCTGTATAACCCAGTAATATGTATGATTATGATTATGACTGTCAATAAAATACAGTTAAATGGCTGAAACCGGGACACCTACACCTAGTACACATACTGTACTAAATAATGAACTGTACATTTATGGCACTTACAATCAGATTGTTGGTTTCATTTTATAGCTGTTCAAAATCTGGTGTTAAGAACGCATTTCTAAATTGGGGATGGCACAATCGCATTTTTTCCAGTCCTGATACTGATACAGATGCCTGAACTTTGGGTATCGAACAATCCGATTCCTTGAACATTGCTTTCCTAAATCTGTAAAACATACTGTAACATGGGCTATATATGAATATGAGCAAATATTACAATGTTGTCATTGATGTATGCATTAGTTGGTTTGGTTTAAGTTAGGTTGCAAAGTAAATGTGTGTGTGTGTGTGTGTGTGTGTGTGCGTGTGTGTGTGCGCGCGCGCGCACTCTCTTCATCTCCAGGAATGCTTTACGTACGTACTGAAAGGACACATAGCAGTAAGCGCTGCTGTCTTCCCTAACGGCACCAAAGGTACTGCATACAACCCCACAACCTCATCATTGCTATGTGCAGTAGACATCACAATTATGGCGCAGTATAAATGCTTAAAACTGAAGAATATTTCGTTTGTCACTTTTAATTAACAAACTAATATAATTAAAATAACATTTTTGTCACTACGGTATATCTTTTATTTATTTTTATTTTTGTAAGAATACATGTGTAAAGCACTTTGAGCTGCAATTCTTAATGTATGAATGTGTATTATTATTTTTCTTTTAAACAATCAGTGTTTTTCCCGCTGGTTTTTCCTCCCAAGACAAAGTTTCAAGAGGTCTCCGGAGAAACATAGAATGAATGCGTACTGCATAGCTTAAAGACAGGGTCATTCTTGAGAATGCATGCTAAACTCAAACTCAAATCAAAACTCCCTTCAATGCCATAGGGTGCTCCCTCAGAAGCTCGGCCCCCTTCAATGCCATAGGTTGCTCCCTCAGAAGCTTGGCCCCGCACATTGGCCCCGCACATCGAAACACATTGCTAAGGCTAGGATATTGTTGTGTGCGGTCTGCACCACTTTGTTTGCGTTCCTATTTACGGAGCCAGCGTTGTGTACAAAAGCACAGGATTCCTTTTTTCAGCTCTCACACACACAGAACGGTGAACTAGCGGTCAGCGAAGAGACGTTTTGGTGAATGAACTACACCTCTTCTTCTTCTCCTTCTTCCTCGCCTGTCTCCGCAGGTCACCTGCTGGACTCGTTCGCCCGTGCGGCTCTCTGGGAGTCTGGGCTGGACTACCTCCACGGCACAGGCCACGGCGTGGGCTGCTTCCTCAATGTACACGAGGGGCCCTGCGGCATCAGCTACAAGACCTTCGCCGACGAGCCGCTGGAGGCGGGCATGATCGTCAGTGATGGTACGTGGCAGAGGGTGACACAGGAGGGGATTCTCAAACCTCTTCCATCCCACAAAGAACAATATCCCGTCCCATCCCAATTCCCTCCTACTCCCGTGTAGTTTTTTCACAGGAGTCTGACAGTTGGAGTAAGAAAAATAACTAAAAACGCAGTACAGATCATAGCCATAGTTATTTTATGTATAAAGTTGTGCGTCATAGTGTTGTTACGATTCCCGGTGCTGTCCACTCAGGCTGACTTAATTTTTTTCAGTCCAGTCCCAATCCTGTGATTAATAATTATTTTGTTTCCCATCCCGCGGGAATCCAGATAGAAATGTCAGTCTCTAGTACGTAGGTCAAAGATGGCTCGTTGCTGTTATGGTTTTTAGATGCGTCAGTGATGCCTACACTCACTTATTCACTTATTCACTTGACCTCTCTTATAGGCTCGCATGTTTATAGTCTCAAATGTGCCAGTAAGGAGTAGATTACATTCGTCATGGGCAGTCTTTTTTTATATAAAGTGGTTCTGGGGGAGCTACACTATAAAGCATTAGAAGGGCATAACTTTGTTCTATTATAATATGTATATGTAACTATATGGTTTCCTTTTTTTTACTGTATTTCCTCTCATTTGGTGTAAAAACGACATGGTTTGTTTTGTTCTATTTTATACATTACGGTAACTGCTAAAAGTCACTTCCCTGATAGGTATTTTTGGTGCAAAATATCTGCACATCTGTGACAGTGAATATGTAGTTGTGCAGGTGCGTCTGTCTGTCTTTAATTTTTGGGAACTAGTAATCAATAAATGCACACATTTTCATTTAAAATAGAATTTATTGGATACTTTTAGTTTTTAGGCTAACTTTCTGGAATTATTTTACATGGCTCTGGTTGAGATTACGTGCGCCCAAACGACCTCCTTTGATTGGCCAAAATGGTTCTGAACAGTGCTTGCCCCTGCCTACAGCCTGCAGATCTATGTTGCAGGTTAGGTACACATGTTACAGATACACAAATCTTTTTTATCACGTTTTATCACATTAAGGCGCACGGGAACTTGTAATTTGGGATCGAAAGAACTGCATTTGAGATTGTAGCGGCAGATTCAGGCAGATGTAGTTGTTGACTTGGTTGTGCTAAAACAAGTATCCAAGACAAAATAAATGTACAACTTCACATTTTTGATACAGATGTGTGAATACGTTTTGCACTATTTGTAGCTGCGTTATACGTATCAAATATGTGAGTGTAAGAGTTTGACTTGTAGAATAAGATCTGTGCACCTGCAATGGAGCAGGTGTAACTGCTGTGGTGTTCTTGTAGGAGTTTCCAACTACTACAACATGTATCTCTGTGACTTCACATTTACTGATACACACGTGTGACTCTCTACAACTACAACCTCACTCTCAGGTGCTTCTGATCCTTTTGGTGTCATGGCAGCACACACTGCTTTTCACCGACTGGGAGAAAAAAACCTATCCCTAACCCCTAACCCTTTTTTATTTTTTATTTTTCTTGTTTTCCCCCAAACATACTTAATAAAAATAATAATTAATCTAATGTCTGTTTCTAGAACCTGGATACTATGAAGATGGATCTTTTGGCATCAGAATCGAAAATGTGGTCATTGTTGTGCCGTGTAAACCCAAGGTAAAGCCTTCGACCAACAAGTTGAACTATACTAGCCTAGTTCAGACAGCAGGCATGAACCAACACCACAGGCCGGCAAAAATGACAATGACCTCATGGCAACAAGGTCCTTTTTTCTCCAATAACGGATTGTGTGTGTGTGTGTGTGTGCGTGTGCGCCCGCCCAGTACAACTTTAGGAACAAAGGCAGCCTGACATTTGAGCCTCTCACCCTGGTCCCTATTCAAGTCAAGATGATGAATACAGAGCTGCTCACTCAGAAGGAGGTGAGACATTCCTCACGTGGTTTGGTCAACATTTGTGTGAACGGTTAACGGACTGTAGTCCTCTCCTAACCTGGCCACTCAAAGCGCTGTACAGCTCCCAGCTGTACTCCCACAAAATAAAATCCAGCCCCATCCCAATTCCATGGAAATAGTTAAGGGAAAAATCTCATCTAATCATAACCCAATCCCGTGATTAATCATTATTTTGTTTCCCATCCCGCGGGAATTCCGAAAGAAATGTCAGTCTCAACTGTACAGTATTGCCTCACATAGACCCATTCACACACTTTCATACACCGATGATGGTGTCAGCTATGCAAGGCACCACCTGACCACCTGGGGGAGCAGTTAGGGTTAGGTGCTTTGCTCAGGGACACCTCGACACTTGGTGAGGAGTTAGCGGGGTTCAAACCAGCGCCTTCTGGATCAGCTGTTGCCCTGCTGTGTACGCCATTCTCACCTCTGTAGTTTGTTTGTTCTGTAACACGATTGTCAACACAAAGGGCATGTGGTGATCGACCAGGGGCAGCGATTTTCAAACCGTGGACTGCCAGACTGGTCGGGAAATGGCCAGGTCCATAAGACTGTTCCAGTCCATGTAGTGTTTCCAAGGTAACGTGAGCATGTTAAAGTCACATCCAGTGTAAACTGGGAGCCACTGGAGACTTAACCCAGAAGTTTATTTGTGTAGCCCATAATCACATTATATTCTCAAAGAGCTAGACCACATTTCACATGGCATTTTCCTTTTGCATTTTCCAGCCATCGGGCAAAGAACAGCTCCTTAATAACCACTTACTGTAGGACAGGAGTTGGTTAGCAGTATATAGTCAAGCATATAGATGGTGACAATCGTCACTGTGTTAAAAACAAAGGATTGAGCTGGGACAATGTTACTAGGTTGACTGATGCCTGTCTTAAGATTCTGCATGACCTGGCCCCTTCCCCGCTTGGCCTCTTGTTAAAGCATAAAACCTTAAATAACAGATACACCAGATCTGCATCAAGGGGGGGACTGTAATATACCTATACAAAAAACATGTTAGGTTCACCCTCCAGCCAATGTCATGTGACCAGTGACACTGGCTGCAATCTGGAGTTGGTCGCCGGGCACTGCACAGCGGCTGCCCACTGCTCCCTCGAGGAATGGGTTAAATGCAGAGAACGAATTTTGCTACATGTAGCTTTACACTGCAAAAACTATATCTAACTTAGTATGATAATCTTGTTTTTAGATGTAATATCTAGTTGGACTTGTTTATAATTCATTCTAGTAAATGTGCACTAACTTTAAGAAATCTTATCAAGTGAATTTCACCTACTGCACTGGCAGGCAGTTTTGCTTGTTTTAAGCATTAGTCAGCTCATGACTAATATATTTGCACTTATATTTTATAGGCCTTTTTTTCAGTGTATGTGACACTAAATAGCACCTTTACCTTTATGAGGAGGTCTACTTATTTCAGGATATTGGCAATTAATTTATGTAATTGTATTAAGGGACATGACTAGACATAATTGGGGGGAAAACATTTTTATTGCTGGATATTGATTGTTATACTAACCTGTGTTTTTTCAGTAAAATTAATGTAAAAGGAAAAAATATGCTAAACCATTTAGGTTTGGGTTATAGCTAATCTTTAGAAACATTTTATCAAACTGTGTTGTGTCACTTTATATTAGGGCTGCTTAATTATGAAAAAAATCATCCTGTAACACAATTACTCATTTTCTTTGGAAAGATGTTGCAGTTACTGCACTTAAAACAGTGAAACAAATCAACTGTAAAAACACCTTCAACTGAAATCTTCCATAATACGTTTACCAATGATTCATTGTTTCATTCAGAACAACAACAAAAAAATATTTTTTTGCAAAACGTAATGTGCAAAAAACCCTAAATGTCCTCGATTACAAACTCCTCGATTTACATCAAATGTTTTGTGTCTTGCAGAGAGACTGGGTGAACGAATACCACAGGAAGTGCCGAGATACGGTTGGGGCAGAACTAGAGAGGCAGGGTCGCAAGGAAGCACTGGATTGGTTAATCAGGGAGACCCACCCAATCATCTGAGGAACATTCCAATGACCCAGAGTGCTATCAATATCTCTGCAGTGATTCGTCTGTGTTTTATGCTCTGCTTTTGTAAAGTACCCTGTCTAATCAGTTTTAAGAAAGATCATTAAATAATTCCAAAAACGTGTTGTGCCTGATTCATTTTAACTACAGGATATACAGTACTATGGTTTACTGTACCAAGTACAGCTTAGGTGACTTTTCTTTATAAAATCAAGGTTGTTTTAGCCACAATTACAAAACACTAGCCGACCAAATGTTTATTTTACTTAAACCCTACAAGAAGACACTGAGTCAAAACATCCATTAACTTCACAGCTGCATGTAAAATATTGGCGGGTCCAGGATAACTCTGCTGTTGGGGTCCTTGGCATAGTCCTGGATTGTCGGTGGCTCGCACACTGCAGTTTGCTTCTCCAGCCTACAGGGGGCATGCATTGCTTCCTCATCCTCCTCTACTCCAACAGGCAGTGGGTTGATATAGATGTAAGAGATGGAATTCTCCTTTGCCTTTTCCGGTTTCTGGCCGAGCGTAAAGGTGGTGAAGCTTGTGGATCTTTTCACGGCCCTGACCGCCACAGAGGTCTCCCTCTGCTCCCCCCTGCCCACCACCACGCTCTCGTAAAGAGAGGCTCTCTTTGACAGCCTGGTGGGGGGAAAGAAATATGGTGTTCGTAATTACGCCAATCAATGGGACTTGGACAGTAGCGTTCGTTCTACAGGTGGATGTGTTGTGGTTAATGGACTGCATTTATATGGAACTTTCTGTACAGTATAGCCTCACATTCAGATGGTGTCGTCATCCATGCAAGGTGCCACCTGACCACCGGGAGCAGTATAGGGTTAAATGCCTTGCTCAGGACATTTAGTGAAGTGGGGTTCGAACCAGCGACTTCTGGATCACGTGTCACCACGCTTTACCCAGTGCACTTTTTCTACAGACACAAATCTTTGTCTACAGGTACACAAATGTTTTTTTAGAGCTTCGTCTAGTGCAGGGGTCTGCAACCTGCGGCTCTCGAGCCCCACTACAGTGCCTCCCTGTGGCTTTGACAAACATTACAGAAGAACCTAATTTAAGTTGTGCCCCCCCCCCCACCCCCTTCAAAAAATAGAATAGTAATGTAACTAGTAACGGAACAAAAAACTTTTAATATCCAGTATTAAGTAAAGTCACTTTTTGAAGGAGTAATAAGTAACTAGTAACTTATTACAATTGCTGAGTAACTTGCCCAATGCTGTTCTAACGTCACTGTTTTCACGCCGTAGCTTCTCCCCCTCAGTTACATCACCTGAGGGAGCAGGTAATCAATGACTGTGTTGTTACCTGGTGCGATTGTAGCAGACTGACAGGTAGTACAGGCCAGTGAATGCGAGGGTGCACAAGGCCAGGCCAGCAAGGACCATGTTAAACACCCTGACCTCTGTGGAATAGGAGAACACAACCAACCAGTCATGTTTTTATCAAATAAAACAAATACTGCTAAGTATACATTTACATATATTTTAGTACATCAAAGCAGTGTTTTAGTAGGGTAAACTTTTTCAAAACCTGAAACATGTCACGCTATTGTGCCTGTATAATTCTCTCCTCAAAGATACAGTAGAAATGTAGACATCTTGTAGCAGCAACATTTCCACAAACCTAACTGGGCCGCTTCCATCGTCTGGTCGTGCCATTCCAGAGCCTTCGTCTCATTCAGATGTGTAGTGGTTGCCGTATTATTGTCCTTATGGTGCCCACTCATTGTGCTGGCGTTGGCGTTGAGCTCAATCACATGGTTTTTAGAGCAGATTCTCAAACCCCTCTGGGTCGTTTCAATAGAACCCCCAAACCATGTGACTAGAAGAGCTTGACTCGGTGGTCGTGGAAACGCTTGTCTCATTTGTTACCCTCTCTGTACCCCTGTTTACTAGCCTTTATTTTATTCACGCACAGTAATGGAATGACACGTGTTAGCTACCCAAAAGTAACTTGGCTGCATAACACAGAATTGAGATTTGAGAACTTGGAACTTCGGAAATTAACCTAAATTTCTGGCAAAGGCACACATTACTGTCCATCATGTATTTGTTTTTAAAATAAAATAACTTTGTAGTGAAATGCCAATTACAATATACTGTACATAATAGTACATTATCACATTAGTAGTATTACTATACACATACGGTACCAACATTGCTAGTAGTGGTAGGCTGTAATACTGCCCTATAGGTTAAATCCTATAGTGATCTAGGCCCATACAGTATAGGTCTAGACTTTTATCAGATCATAAACACAGACAGGTTTAAATGTTAGTTTAAATGTTTACATAGTACGACGCTCACTAGTTCAAGTAGAGCTACAGCTTGGACAATGGTATGAATGTAACGATGGCCAGCAGGTATCTGTGCAGTGGAGGTAATCCTGACTCACACACCTCATAGGACACTGGTGATGCAGGCTTGAGTCCATTGGTTTTAGCCTGCCTTGTAGAGCGGCTGCTCTCTGCGAGGGAGTTTGGGGTTCGATTCCCCCGAGGGAGACAGACAATCTCTTTCACATAACTACTGTACTGTACAGTGACGGCAATTAACTTTAGCTACCATCATGATGCGTTAATGTCTAGTAGGCTTGAATTATATGTTAGAAAGTGTCTTCACTTCAACAATTAGCCACAAGATGGCAGTCTTGTCCTGTACAAGCCAATGGAATCTATAATATCTTTCTTCACCTTATAACACTATTAACAGTATATGTACAGTGTATCGTCCCTTTTTGGAGAATGTTGTGTATGTCTTCTTAAAGCTCGGGCATGATCATTTGAGGGTTCTGCACAGTGTCTTAGCTGTTCCTAGGACTACACACAGACCACAGATGTTGTACCTGGAATCTGCTGGAGCCTCTCTCCAAGCTTAGCGGTCACATCCCACAGTGCTCCTAAACCACTGGGACCACATTACACTTCACCCTCCACATCTGTTACAGCTGTTCCTTCACAATCTCCTCATGATGTTCTCAGATGGGATCTACAACAACTGCTCTCTTCTGCTCCTTGTTAACCACCACTATGTCTGGTTGGTTAGTCAACAGTTGCTTGTCAGTCTGGAACTTGTAAACCAACAGGATCTTGGCTCTGCAGCTCTCAGCAGCAAGTCCCATTGGGTGGCGGCTCCCAATGGGTGATGCCACTTGGTGATGCCTCTCGGTGTATGCCACTCCAGCTGGCATCTAACACCCTGCTACTGTCTCAGGGGCATCTTTGGCCAGCCTGCAGCTTGGGTCCTGTCTGCTGGAGCCCTGCCTCTGTGGCGTGCTTAGGGCCGGTTCAGATGCCACGGTCAGAGCCTCTTTAATGTTCAGGCCGGTCTTTTCTACCCATATTATTTATATACATTAT
>JAODLL010001538.1:0-13067 GCA_026546735.1 Forbesichthys agassizii
ATAAAAATAAATACTATGAATATGTTGATTGACTTGTTAGAGATGTAAATGTGTTTATATATATATATATATATATATATATATATATATATAATAACTATGTATATGTTGATTGACTTATTAGAGATGTAAATGTGTTGCTCTCACGCTTCCAATTCCTGCTTCATCTTTGTGTATTCTTCTTTTGTCATTGTGGTTTCACCTTCACCCAGTTTGTGCATCTTCTCTCTTGGACTCTCAAAATCGGGTTTTGGTGGGGCAGGGGGAATCTATACAAAATAAAGTAGCAGACATTATTCCACTTCCCATTAGTAAATGAAAACCAAACAATATTGTTATTATTCACTACAGGTGTGGATGTTCTGTGAGTCAAACTTACTATTAGACCAGCATATTCCTCAGTCTCAACTAGAGTGTCATGCAGCCAAATGAAGTCTTCATGCTGTCTAGGAACTGAAAACTCTGGCTTTTGGAAAGAACTAAGAGAGGTCTGGGAAAGGTTTGGACAATCACAATATTTTTCTTCTCACAAAAGACTTAAGAAAACAGTATTGGTATGCATAAACAAATATTAATTTAAGTTAATTGGATTTAATGTGTGGTTTTAATGTTAATCTTTTACCTTTGTATGCACAGTAAACTTGACTTTGTCCCTTTCACATAGTGCATCCGGAATGTCGATGAGTAGAGAGGCATCACAGTTTAAATCCACAGACACAGAACGTGTCTACAAATGAAACATATATCTGGGTTATCCCACAAGTGCAGCAAACCAAATCCAATATAATTAGCATATGGCACATTCACCCAACATGTCAAGAAACTACCTTCCCTAAC
Source organism: Forbesichthys agassizii (assembly GCA_026546735.1). Taxonomy (NCBI): domain Eukaryota; kingdom Metazoa; phylum Chordata; class Actinopteri; order Percopsiformes; family Amblyopsidae; genus Forbesichthys; species Forbesichthys agassizii. The sequence continues at coordinate 838 of JAODLL010001538.1, forward strand.
ACACATTTATACAGTTCTTTGCTTTGCAAAGAACACAGGAATACCTATACTGTATGTAAGGAAAAATAACACTTTATAGAATTACTACTGTTCCTTAAATCTCATGAGTGGGTATTATGTTTCAAAGTTGCATAATTTAATTCCTCCAGTCTCATTTAAAACATTAGCGCATGAAAAACGGGATTGTGGCTTGTCATATTACTTTCATTGCATGTCCAAAAGTTTCTTATCAGCTAATCAGTTAGCTAACATACAAACTTTGGAAACAAAGTCTGAAAGATGCTTTTTAATAGGTTTTGCAGTTAGTTTAATATGTATGTAGATATGGAATACTACTACTACTTTTATTAACATAATAATAATAATAATAATAATAATAATAATAATAATAATAACAACAACAACAACTTGGTGATACGTGCAATCGTTAGCTTGCGCATGCATAGCTTTTTCTAAAGTGTACTGGTACGTATAAAATGCATTGTTCAATTTAACGTACCTTTTCTTTGTCACTTTCATCTAGGTTAGTCGTCATTATACGTGAGAGTAAAAGTTCACAGAGTTGACAGTGTTTTGATAGAAGCTTGCTAGGCAGGCAAACTAAAATATGTTACATGGAACTCAGACAAGCTACCGTAGATTAGCTGACAAGCTGTCAAATCTTTTTTTTTTTTGCTCTTCATTCTGATGACAACATAAACCCCGCCCTAAAATGAATTTGACTGGGTAGTGTCAAATATGAACACGTATGATTGGTTTATAGAAGCTCAATCAACTTATATCGTTTTTTTTTATGTGGTTAGGTGCCAGTGCCAGAATGCCTACCTAAACCATAATTGTGTAACAGCCTCTAGTGAAAATGCATTTATACGGTATATTTATACAATTAGAATTAGATTGGTGATTATATGGTTATATTAGACTGTACTGCTAAAAGCTGAGATATAGGAACGCTTTCTTATGGCGCTATCTCACACGGTTCCATGTCTGCGATACACATTGAAAAGTGCATCATGGGATATCGTAGTTTTTTATGGTTAGCTGTTGTTCTGATGATCATCGTATGGAACTACTATTCCCAGCTACTGACGTTTGTGCAACCAACAGGCGCGTCGTTTAGGAACGGACACATTGTTTTTGGAATATATATGTGGACGTGGTAATTATAGAAGTATGCTATAAATTGGGCAAGTATACCTTTAGTAGTTTAATATTCCTTTGAAGTTATTTTAAACCAATCTAAATTATATTGACTCGTAATCAATGTTTTGGAGGCTCTCGCTGAAATTGCAACAATGAGCACTTACCGATTTCTGACCAGATGTGTTCAACGTCGGTTTATTAGATGCAGTACTACACGTATTCCTCACTGCATTAAACATTTTACTATTAACAATACATTCAGGACAACAAAGAAGAACAGTCCATATAGTACAGTTGATAGTGGACGTTATTCCTATCTAGTAAAATCAGTTGTGTCCTCAAGGGTTAGTTCCCAAACACCTGAGACACTAGAAAAGGAGAATGAGCAAATGTATGGACCTGTTGTCAAATCCCAAACTTCTACAAGATCTGAGCGCACAAGTCCTAAAATAATTCACCCTTTCTTGAACGATAATGAGACTCATATCACTTTAGAATCCGAGTTAGGCACACCAGCTCGGATTTTATTAGAACGTGGCCAAAACAGGTCTGCGATCCCAAGTGTGACCCGCATTCTTCAACAGACTATGTCACCAGAGCAAATATTCTACCTGGAGAGATGGAAGAGAAGGATGATAGCTGACCTGGGAGAAGAAGGCTTTAACGAGTATAGTCAAAGTAAATATTTGTTATTACATATTTTAAATAATGTACAATAACATATGTGTGTGGGTTCAACTTCATAGTTATCTAGGAGACTTGTATAAATCTGTCTTGTGTGTGATGAGATGATAACCTGATATGCCAGATGGATTGGTATTCACAAGTCCATCTGGGGAGCCATACATCGAAACTGTAATGTGCAGGCACTTTCAAAAAAGAATTGGCAGTTGATTGGATGATCCATCTGGTTTTCACTGTTTGCAAACCTAAACCACGCATGTATAGCTATCAAAATTATGCTGATTGGTAAATTCAGTTGCTACTTGGACACATTTGCAATAATTCCTAGGCTTTCCAGACTGATTCTCGCAGCTAAATTAAACTGAAGCATGAGAGATCAGAATGGTTTCACGAGGTGAGATGCCAGTTTTTAATCAAAGACTTTTTTTGTTTTTTGTTTTTTTACAGATTTATTCAGGCAAGGGAAACTGTTCCATACAGCTGTGGAGGATATTCTCTCTTCAGATGCAATAATAAAGGGCATTAATCCTACTGAGCCATCAGTGTATCCTCCTGAAGTACAGGGATATATGCAAAGCATCTCCCCAGTATTAGAAGATATCTGTCAAGTGAAAGCCATTGAAAGCACCGTACAACATGACACTCTCAATTATCTTGGTGTTGTGGATTGTGTGGCTCATTACAGGTGGGTTGATTACTAGTTTATTTTTTAGTAGTCGTAGCCTCATCATGAGATCATCCTGACATTAATGTAAGCTTACAAATAGATTTAGAATGGAAGCCTTCCGTGGTTTCATGGTTTTGGTGGGTCGTGTTTCAGTCACAGTCACACAATTGCAAATTGGAGTTTACAAGATTATCATGTTCAGTAGGCAATTTATTTTATCCTCAGGGGTGTTCTATGCGTGATTGACTGGAAGACCTCAGAGAAGCCTAAACCCTACCTCAGCAACACATATGACAACCCGCTTCAGGTGGCAGCTTATACTGGAGCTTTGAACACTGATGCCAACTACAATTATCAGGTAATGTGTCAGATATTAAGTCATAAAATCAGTTTTTTGCACCCCATAATCCATTTCTTACAATTTGGTGGTGTGGGGTCTCTTGAATCAGGTTCAACATGGATTGATTGTGGTGGCCTACAAAGATGGCTCACCTGCCGATGCTCATCAGATGAGCTACGAACAGATGTTGGAGTATTGGAAAAGGTGGTTGGTTCGCCTTGAGAAGTTTGTGGAAAAGAGTTGAAGGAAGTTACATTGCAAGTAGTATTTGTTCAGTGTTGCATTACTACCACGCCTACCATTGGTTTATTACCAAGGTCCAGCACAGAATTTTAACATAGGAATCATTAATTATTACATTTTATGAAGATACTATCATTATGAGTAATGGAGAATAAACTTTGAATGAGACATTGGCTTCTGGTAAATGCACTGCATTTATATAGCGCTTTTCTAACCTTCAGGCAACTCTAAGTGTTGTACAGGATTGCCTTTTATTCACTTTTTTCACACACAGTCATACATCGACGGTGTCAGCCAAGCACTGGGAGGGTGCTAAGGTGTCTTGCTCAGGGACACTTTGACACTCAGCCAGGAGGTAGCAGGGTTACAACCAGCAACCTTTCATCACTTGTTAATTCACTATACGCACTGAGCCAATGCCCCCAAGATAGTTATTTATTCAAGAAAAAGTTTATGTACTTTTGAATTCAAACCAGGAAGGCCTGTGGTCGTTCCTGGTGAAACTAAACAGAGAATGTTGGTTTTGCAGTCGCTGTAGGCATATAGGATTGGTTTCACAGAAATGGATTAAGCCGATGCAAGAGTTCTTAGACTTAATGTCTATGAAACCGGGCCATATATCATTAATCTCTGCTGAAAACTTCCTGTACCAACATACTACAAATACTTGAATACATAAATTGACATTGTATTTTTAAATTAACCTGCTGTAACATTTACATTTTGTCCAAAAATAAATAATATCTTTATTTTTTGTATATGTTGTAGGTTTTATTTTGAAGATGATTTAGCCTACCATAGCCCACTTTATCATTCACTTTTGCAGAAATAAAAAATAATTTTATGTAGGCTAATGTTGGCCTCTGTTACATAACTACAAATCCAGTCAGAAACATTCCATCTGAGATGGATAAGGTCCACTTGTTAATTTATATAGTTTATTGGTTGACTGCAGCAAGCGCATATAGTATGTGTCTGTGTACACACATGCACGCAAACTATTTGTCAACACTGTGGGACCAGCATGCCAGTGACCAACACAACCGCGTTAACTGAGGAGGAGGTGCCAGGCTGTTGTGGCTGTGTATGGTTCTTCCACACGCTACCGACGCTCCAGTTTGTTAAATTGATACATTGTTCAATTGCCAATATGTCTTGTTTCTTCAGACTTCAATCATCAAATTCACCAAACACCACCCAATGAGTCAACAGCAAAGAAAAGCTGTTTCACATTGTCAGAGAAGATTTGGCAAAATGTTCATTGGTGCAACCCAAATACTCAGCTTTGCTGCTCATCCAACAAATTATTGTTTCTTATTACACCATTTAAAAGGGAAATACTTTGTCTTTCCAATGGTATAAGGTTTATTGACAATCATTGTTACAACAAAGAAATAAACTACCAAAGACTTTAGTATAGACCTGATCAGTGAAGCGGTCTGCAAATATTTGACTGACATTTGCTGACATCATATTGCTAATAAGGGCTTTGCTGTCAGTTGGTATGTAGCAAATACTGTAAAATACAAATCTGCATTAGTTGGCAACTGCACATTTTACTATACATCTGCTGTTATTTGCACTGTAATTTGTTGTTTGTGTAGTCCTTCGACATACAAGCAGGTGGCCTGGATTAATCTGAACAACTTTTGGGAATAAGAATTCCTTTACTGTTCTTAACACAAAGGCATAAAGCCACACTTCTACACAGCAAGGGACTCTTAGGTGTGTCTAGCTAATATCAATCACTGGATAAACTGACAAAAAGTTACTATTTGAATTTGATGACATATGAGCAGATGGACGGAGTGTCCTGTTGGAAACCATCGTGATTTTTTATGTTTGTAGATCTGTTTTCAGCCCATAAAATGCAGATTTATAATAAAATTGGAATGTTGTCAATATTAACACCATTGATGTGTCTCACCACACACACAGCTCAATCCTATTATTTAGTTTAGTCTACAGCTCAAAAAACACAATTTAGGGCGCAGTTACACATAAACAAAGTGCATTAGGAGCAAAGTGATTGTCAATGTCACGGTTAAGTGGAGGCAGCAGAAACCAAACGCAGGTTGGAAGTTTAACAATCTTAGTTTTAATCGAAAAAAGCAAAGCACTCACTACAACAGCAAATAATAACCGACAAAGACAGGGAGAAACAGGAGGTTACATATACTCTGCCTAATTAGGGGAATGGGCACCAGGTGTGTGTAATGACAAGACAAGCAAGGGAGTGAAGGGAAACCCCAGGAAGCATGGCAGGGCCAGCAAGCCATGACAGTCAATTGATTGTCATGATAATTAACGATAGAATATTAGTGTAATTTGTTAGAAAGGTCGTTGATCTGTCAAAGTCAAATGCTCTTGAAACTTGGGACATGTTTTACAGACTATTTTTGTTAAATCGCTGCATTCTTATAGCTAGTTTCATTCTACCATATTCACTCACAGACACACTCATTTCAGAATCAATTAGTTAGGACTCCCAACTTGGGAGAATAATTGCATTTATAGCCTGATGTAATATGTTGCTCCAGGATGTTTATTCAATCATAACACAAAAAGTATGGAAATGTGTGTTTGGTAGATTATTCCTTGGTTTTAACAATGCTTCTTGCCATGGCAATAAATGTTATTGGAAAGCATGATTAATGTTCCTTATAATTGGTGCCACATTTGTAAAGAACATGCATTTGTGGGATGAGCAGCACTGCAGAGCTGATGTGGGTTGCATTCATGAAAGATTTGTCCAATATACTCTGACAATGCTTAACAGCTTTTCTTTGCTGTTGACTTGTTTGGTGGATTGGAAGATTGAAGTCTGAAGAAACAACACAGTATTGGCAATTTAACTATTTATTTAACAAACAGGAGCGTCAGTAGCGTGTGGAAGAACAACATCAGCCTGGCACCTCCTCCTCATGCTGCTCAGTCTGGTCACACACTGCTGTGTGGGATGGCATCCCATTATTCAATCAGAATTTGTCAGCCAACGTGGTTGTGTTGGTCACTATGGCACGACGAACCGCACCCCAAAGCTGATCCCAATAGTGTTCACAAATGTCCTTACTGTTTGTGCGTAGTTTAGTTTCCTTTTGGTAACCACATTTATTGCGGCATTCATTTATGAGTAATAAAACTTAGTTTAAACTGAGTTGTTAGGAGGCAAACCATCTTCCCATGCAAGTGAGTATACTAAAGAATTTAAGATACATTAAATAGCTGTATTATTGTGTCTAACGTTTAGTAGAATACGTTTGCTTGACAGGATTATATTATGTAACTCAAATATAAAAGGCAAATTAATGAACAAAGGATTTGGCATATTACTAAAAAATATTACATTAATAATGTCTATAATGGACCATTATACTTCAACTCGACTGAATCAGATACATTCGTCAGAATTTAATAATTCATTATTATTTCCCCGATAGATTTAGATCAGCCAGAATAGCAAATCTATTTATTACTTAATTGTTATGGGGCATACTAGTTCATTCACATTTATTAAATCAATGTACTAAACTCAATCCTTTATGTTTTATTGTGGCAGTTATGTTGCCAGTAGCCTAATGTTTAGCAGACAGTTTTCTTGTTTTTCTGGTTATTTGCAATTGTTTTCTACCATCTTAACCATCCCACTCCATGGTTGGGTCCACACTGCAAATGTGCACGTGGTCTGTGGAGGAAGAATAAGAAATGTAAACGTTAACTTATGTGATGATGTTTGCTACCACGCAGATAAAATAGCTGAATCTTTTGGTGAGTTTGATTGGGAATTAGTTTTTTTTACCAGAGCCTGTAGGTCTTGTGCTTGAAGTACTGAACACACTGTCTTAGAACCACCTTTTCTGCAAGAAGTCTTCCCCATTTCTACCTTGAAAATGTACTTGATACCAGCCACCACCTATAGGGAAAACCGATGGGGAAAACACGTGACACTTTGATTAGACATTAAAGGCCCATATTATGATATCTGGTCTTCATCCAAATGTATGAAGCAGGACCCCTTCTTAACACAAACAGAGGCGAACAAGTAGATTTATTAGATTAAGCTTATTTGAGGTTGTTTATAATGTTGTTTGCCTTTTTACCTTATTAACTTTGTAGATAACTAGAATGGGAAAGTTGATTTTCTCAAATCAACTCTCATGGAATTTGAACTTCCCTGACCTCTTAGCAGAGAATATTTGGTCAAAATGTCATAAATGTAACATTCCAAATAGAATTAAAGAATGTGAAAATGTTACATAGGTACTATGACCCTGTAATAAGTTAAAAAATATATAAAATACATGTTTCCCCTTCATGTTCTTTCTGTGAATTAGAAATTGAATCCATTAATCATCTATTTTTCAACTGTACTTACAGGAATTTTGGATAGATTTCTCTGTTGGTTTTTCAAAATGTCAATGTGTTAACACCCATGTTAGAAGATATGGTCTTGTTTCTAAACTGTAATACTGACTCGCAGTCCATTAATGATACCTTAAAATGTTTATGTTTAATTGGCACATTTAACATACATAAGGTTAAAACGCTTCAACACACGCCTAACTTAAACATTTTTTTTATTTAATTACAATATCTCTTTGACTCTCTTACATTTGGTAGAGACGGATTTCAAAACTCCAATGAAGTGTCCCAGATCGTTTGTCAAACAATTGTATATTTAATTAATCGAAATGGTGGTGCATATTATCAGGTATAAAACAGTTTGAATTGTAGTTTAAAGTTAACAAAAATGACTATAAGGCAAGTAGCAATATACATAGAAATATTACCCAAGATGCAGCATACCATGGTATATGACCAAGACTAAAGCAGAGGAAAAGAGACAGAGAGCACACCCAGTCAGTTGGTCCAGGGAAACACCACCAAGAAGCCTCCCCATATTAGAAATGGGCACGTTTTATACAGGAGAGAACTGGGGGCTGGCACTGTCTTAAGTTCTACTGGCTAACTTATGTTGCTAAGGGAAAGTCTCACTCATACAGGTGAGTGAATAAAAATACAGACGTCTTGGCCTCGGCCCCCTGCAGTGTGTTCCACACTGGATCTTGGCCATCTGTCAGACTAACAGACCTGATAGGTAATATTGTGAAGGGGGCTTGTGTTTTAATTTAAGGAAGTCACAACAAAGGCTTGGATGCAAATGGGGGGAAACACTTTAAATGTATATTGGAGGGCGGGAGGGCTTGCTGTAAGGTCTAAAGGTCTGTCTGGTCTGAATTAATTAGCTGCCCCCCTTCTTCTGGGGGATGGGAATACAGTACAATCAGATGAAAATATCTCAGGTTATCTAATTGATCTGGGGAACAAATAGTGGACTTAATTTAGTCTAGTCTATTCAGACTAGAAGTCTGTTGCGATATGAAGATAGTACATTGCATAAATTATTAGTAGATATAAGGGATTATATTTAATAATAACTCTAATTAATATAGGTCATAAGGTCCAGCCAGCCATTCAAATCCACCACATTAAAATTGAACAAAGAGGCTATTTAAACCTCTTTAATAATTAAAAAATGTTAATCAATAACAATGATTCTTAAATTATAATGTAGACTATGTTATAATATTACTTTATACCTCCCATGCACATACTTTCTGTGTTTATCATTGGTTATTTTACTGACTCATTCTTTATATTATGACGTGACACATCGATTTTGTTAATCGTTAATGTATTCAAATATTTTAACCATAATAAAAATAAAAATAACCGCAAACGCCAATGAACGGGGTCAAAGCATAATCCAAAATTGAAGACCCTAGAAGAGAAAATGCTGAGAGAAGTTTAAGTGAAGATGTCATAGCAGCAAAGCCTAGCCAAATATCCAGCCAGTCTCCACAATAAAGTTTCGAACTCACACCCTTCAACATTGTGACACAGTTCACAAACATCTACGCCAAGGGAGCTATTGCAGAGGCAGGATTATTTTGACTTCTAACTGCAGTGAATTGTACAGTGCCACCAGTAGATGACAGCAGTAGATGGCAACATAAGACCAGGAAAGAGGGGGCTGTTTTACAGACATGGCGTTTTGTGAAACCTTAAATAAATAACATTGTTAATATATTTGTTATAACAAGTAAATCTAATTGTGTAGTGAATACAATTGGCAACTCCCAGCTGGATTCGAACTGACTACCTTCAGAATTGCGAAAGGCTATCTGAACCACTCGTCCATAGAAGCTTTTGTATGCACACACTTGTTTTGTTAAAAAAAATAACACTGAATTTCTTAATCTAAATCTTAATCTAATTTTTGGAAAAAAAAGATCCGCGGATAGCTGCGGACCTCCGCCTTGCGCGGACGCGGAAATTATGCCTGGGCCTTCCCTAAAACTGAACTGTAAAAAGCAAAAGAAAAATTATGACTCTAAAACTGTAATAAACACTCTAACCGGGGTGGATTCTACGACAACGTTGATGGATGCGTAGAACGTATAGTTTGACCGTATATCACTAACCTGTTTCTGAACTTTGACCACCCTCGCCACTTGTGAAAGAAACGCGTCGTTAGACCCTTGATTGTACTGGACAACGGCAAATTGCAGGGCATCTTTCACGTCTTGGTCTTTGATATTGGCATCAATTGGAGCTCCAACCATAGCTGTTAATCCTACGGCAAAACCTGCCGCAAAAAGTGTAATGACGACCTTCCAATACATTTTACGAGTGGCAGAGCTAGTTTAGTTTTGGTATGAAAAACAAAAGCGTTGATTTATATAAACACTGACTGACGTCACCGTTGAATTGGTCACGTGTAGGCTATATTTTCGTTTGCTCGTTTTCTAAACAGGGGCGTGCCAGCCGTACGGTATATATAATCTCAAAGTTCACCACTGGACAAAGTCCAACGATTTGCACACGGTTACATTTTTGTTTCTGAAAGAAGCCTAGCTGAATGCAGTATTAGATGTGGTTAAATGTGTTTTTCACACACTAGAGTTGGTTCAATTGGATCGCAAGAATGCTGAGGATTTACGATTTGAAGTAAGTAGATTTAGATCCGATCTTCTAATATTGCTATTAAAATACAAATCTGCACATAGGCTTTGATTATATGCTTTGTTGTTTTTATTTCCAAAACTACAGACAAACATATTTTAGTGATCAGACTGCTCAGCAACTTCTAATAGGGTCAGCCACTGCTTTGACAGTTGGAGGGATACTGGCATATTATGTTTACAAAAGAAGATCAGTGAAAACTATCCCTATTGGGGATGGATGGTGGGGAGAAGGAGTTAAACCCGTCAGCGAGGATCAAAAAATCTATAATTTCGAGGTGCAAACTTCAGATGAAGAGATACAGGTAATCATTTGCATATACCTAATTGTATATTAGTTGTACAGGCTACATTCAAGTTCAAAGACACATTGATCATTATTCTTTTTCAATATAGGACCTTCATTCACGCCTTGACAGATTCCGCTACAATAAACCTTTGGAAGAGGTCTGCTTCCATTATGGCTTCAATTCAACTTATCTCAATAAACTAGTTTCCTATTGGAGGAATCAGTTCGACTGGAAAAAGCAAGTTGCAGTACTTAACAAGTATCCACACTTCATAACTAAAATTGAAGGTTTGCACTAACAACTTTAGAATGCAGTTTAGGTTGTTGCATATAAATGTAACCTATGTAAATATACATCCATTTATTTTAAATGAGGCTATATTTAGTGCATTTGTTTTTATTCAGGGTTGGATGTACACTTCATCCATGTGCGTCCGCAGCACAGTGATGGTCAGAGAGTCCTACCTCTCATGCTTGTACATGGCTGGCCTGGATCATTTTTTGAGTTCTACAAGATTCTTCCCCTCCTTACAACTGCCCAAAATGGCATTGTGTTTGAAGTCATATGTCCATCTATCCCAGGATATGGTTTCTCAGAAGCCCCTCATAAACAAGGTAAATATGACACAAGTATAAATTCCCCTTATGATAAAATTCTCGGGAGGTTGAAAAATGACCATACTGCAACTCATCCCATACTTCCTTAATCCAATTTGGATTAGGCCAAACCTTAAATTGTATTGTCAGCAATAAACAGCTATATAATAGTTGATGGTACAGAATATCAGCAGCAGAGGTTAATAACAAATGTACTTCTTCTGTCTTCAGGTTTTGACAGTATGGCTGCTGCGCGAGTCTTTCTAAAGCTAATGGAGCGTCTTGGATTCTCACAGTTCTACCTGCAAGGAGGGGATTGGGGCTCGCTAATCACCACGAACATGGCACAGATGAAGCCACAGTAAGAGACGGGGTCAATAACATGGCTTGTATGGGCTACTATTTTGTCGTTTGGAATGTCCACTGCTGAGTTATTTAACTAAACAACATTGTGACATTTTTAATCATGTGACGAAACACTGTTTGCATTGTGCGTAAATGCTGCATTTTCCAAAAAAGTCGCAATAACCCTATATTCCAGATGAGTACAGTTTGTTAAACAAGTGTAAGGCAAATTTAACCTTAACCTTTTTTGCTATCTTTTTAGGTGCGTCAAAGGTCTCCATCTAAACATGTTCATGTCAAGGAGGGGATTTAAAGTGTTGTTGTCAATCTTGATTGGTCCATATCTTCCCTTCCTGGTGGGCCTCACTCAGGAAGATGTACGCCGGCTGTTTCCTTTCATGGAAAGAAATGTCTACGAGATGCTGAGGGAAAGTGGCTATTTACACATACAAGCTACAAAGCCAGACACAGCAGGTCAGGGAAGACACAAATGAAATGTTTATTTGGCTACATTGAGACAATTTGTATATTGGTGATATTCTTTTTTGCATTTACCAAGGATGTGCACTGTTAGTAGTTGATGTCGCATGATGAAGAAAAGTGTTTCCACTACCACATGATATAGCTGTAATGTTATGTACAGGATGTGGACTAAATGATTCTCCTGTGGGTCTCGCTGCCTATATTCTGGAAAAGTTCTCCTCATGGACTGACCTCAAAAACAGAGATTTGGTGGATGGAGGGTTGGAAAGGTATTTTATTGCTTTATTTAAATTAAAAAAGAATAACTAAATAAAAATTGTGTGTGTGTGTATATATACTGTACATGAGATTCTTTGGTAAATGTTTTAGACAATGATGTACTAACAAATTACTGTATATTGTATTACTGATTTA
>JAODLL010001539.1:2759-13067 GCA_026546735.1 Forbesichthys agassizii
CCCCCCGCCCCCCCCCCCCCCCCCCACCACACTAACTATTGAAAGCTGAAAGCAGGCAGCTAACCTGAAGAGTCATCCAAGATCCTCATTCTTGTACTACGTCTGGACGGGGTCTCTGCCAGTCTGCGAATAAACGGGCTGAAAAGCAACATCACCAAAGAACCCAATGAGAATCATGCAAGCAGCAGAAACCCATTTACAAAAGTAAGCTGATCACCAAGCATTGCTATTCCAACAAGCTGCAAAATAAGTATATTTTCCTTTTCTCAAATCACAGACCATGGTTTTCAGTAGTAATGCCCTGGTCCTGATCTCGCATGCTTCGATTTCATTTCCCAGTAATTATCAGTCTGGAACCTCTCAATGCAAAGGCGTTTGTCGACCGTTTTATAAAACTACCAGCCAATAAGATGGCATTTTTCCCCAACCTAATGGCATTAGTGTATGTTTCAGTTTCCACCGGCGCTGATTTTAAGCATACTGATTGGTTGAAATAAAAGGTATTAATAAAAGGTATTAAATGTATTAATAATAATACATTTCATTTGAAGATGCCTTTCAAGACACTCAAAGACATCTTACATTACAAATACAATATTTGACTAAGAGCTTATTAGAAATATAAGATACAAATAAAAAAGTGAAAAGTAAAGGGGACAGAGCAGAGGTTTCATATTTGGGGCAGTGGAAAATAGTAGGGCTATATAAAACAATTCGATGTTGGCAACCAGGGAGTTCAAAAACAACAACAACATCAAAAACGCAAGAGGAAGTGGACAGACGGATACGCAAATGCCACAGGAACCCGGTAGGTAGTCCAATGTTATGCTAATGAGAATGAGCATGATATTGCAGTTTGTATCAAGTGTCCAGTGTATTACAGGTGATCCGTGTTATACGCCATGCCCGCGTATTCGCCTCAACATTTTATATGTGGTATGCACAGACGCAAACATATTGTGTCACAACTCAAATAGCATAATCTAGATTAAATTAGCAGGATACATATTGTTATTCATTTCAGTAAGATTGGCAGTCAATAGTAGCAATACTAAGGTGTAAAGTAACAAAACACCAGTCCAAAAGCTGTGAAAAAGTGCTGGGTGCTGATCTGCTCCTTAAGACGTCACAGACAAAGAATGATCCACTTTTTATCAGAAGGTTTAAAGAAAAAAAAACGTACTCTTAAACACCAGTGTCGCAAGGACATGATAAAAAAAAATCTTTTAAGATTACATGTTATAATAATTAAAAGATTTTCAGAATGCCATTTGGAAAAATCCAAAGAACGACCAATTCTAATCTGAAGACATGTTGGTCATTGCTCATTTTGTCCAAGAAGAGACACATGCCAGAGCCATGAATGAGATATATAACCCTTTTCACACATTGTTCCTAGTAAATTACCTGCATAACCGTGCAGGCACAGCTAGTGATTTTCTCTATTCGGACCTGCATCTCCATCGAGAGACATTTACCTCTTGCACCTTGCTTACGTCATATGCGGAAGTTGTCTCAACTGGGTTGGAAAACAAATAGACATCCTGGCCAAGGCCACGTTGCCGTGGCAGCGACCACATGACTAAACTAACAGTATATTGACACAGGCAGAGACATAGAGAAGCGGAGAATAGAAATATACCAGCTAGAGAGTTAACACCAAGTATTGATTACTGAAAACATTGTCATGACATGTACTATAACAGCTGTGTGTAAAACCACCCCTAACACTCTACACCGATTCATTGTCTATTAGTAACATATATTAACGGTGCAAATCTACAAGGAAACTAACTTTAGCATCTCTGCGGGTGGAATCTGACCGTATGTAACTGGCACTTTGATTAAAATGTTTAGCACTGCCTCTATGAGAAATGCTTTTGAATTGAGGGGTTCCAGACTGATTCTTGTAGCAGAATTTAAATGAAGGTGGCAAGATAAGGAGGTCTCATGCAGATAAAAATGAGCGGCCTGCGGTAATAGAATGACGTGATATATTTTGCTCTGAACTTCAGAATGTGGCAATAGAAAACACATTTAGTTGGATGAAATCAGAGCACCCACACTTACTTGCCGTCGCAGTTCAACCTTCTCTTCTACAACAGTGAATGGGAAAAAGTAAAATTACAAACTTTATGATAATCTGTTAAATCAGCGTGAGTGTCTATTATTAATGTACCTTTGAAGTGTGACTGTTGGACGAGTCTGAGGATTTGTGAGATGGTCCGGCCTCGTTACCTGTTTGAAAGACACGAAAAGTCCTTTATATGTTTTCAATATACGGTATAACCTCATGCATGGTGTTAACACATCATTAGGGATGGACCGATACGATGCAGAGATCAGAAATCGGTCCGATATTGACTTAAATATCTGGATTGGTATAGGTGACAAATTTTACAGTTATTATAACCGATCTTTGGGGCTAATCCAATTAAATGAATTTACACGCACAGGTCTACTGTCAAGCATCAGCCATGTCTAATCTACCCAGGCCACAGTATCAGCAGCAGATAAATAACAGCTAAAATAGAGATTGGCTGCTATTTACTTTGCAACTTAACTTCAAACTTAATTTAACACTGGAATCGGATTGGTACTCGGTATCGGTATCAGGACTGAAAAAACTTCACCGTGCTATCCCTAATTATCATTAATAAAAGTGCCATGCAAAGAATGCATGCATCAGATTTAAGATAATGCTTAAGGTTGGCGAACTTACCATTAGAATTAGAAAGAGAAGAACAATCGTGTTTCTCACAGTACACCCTTAAAATAAATGTTAAAAACACTGTTACAACTGTCAAAACAATTGTTCGGCGTAAAACTTTTACAGAACAAATATGTCATGAGATGGAAATGAAGATAGATGGGATACATATGTAGTGAAACTTACTTAACCACATTCGAACTCCCCAAAAAAATAGATTCTTTCTTCATACAGACGAGGCAAAATACCTGTAAAAATAGCACTTGTCCAACATTTATTAAACACTTAACAGAGTGACTTAGTTATGTACATTTTACACAATGGTTTAATATCTGGCCGAAACCCTTCTGTTTATGAAAAAATAGGCTGCAGAAACGCTCTGAAATTCAATTACATTGAGTACAATTTGTCTAGAAAATCAAGGTGTACAAATAATTTGCCTGTTATGTCAACCGAATGACCTATGCATGTTCACATTTTAATCAACATTTCCTGCAGACCTTTGAAACTTTGTTGGGTGTAAGGGCTTCTTCAGGAGAGGAAGGTATGCTGATGGTGCCATTTACCCCTGGTAAAAAAATACAGTACAAAAGTAAATATATGTCTTGGTTTTTGTTGGTCGATATATATTGTCCCAGAAATAATTGCGATAAACAATATTATTGTCATTTTAAGGGCAGACAAGAAAGACATGGGTAGTAAACTACTAAATAATCCAGTGTAAAGAAGTCGACATGGGAACAGGGAGAGAAGTAGTTAAACTGAAACACGGAACCTTGTAATATACTACTACTGTCACTACAAAATATTGCACCATTTTAACATGACACAACTGCAATCGATTCTGAACGCACCTTGCTTTCGCTCTTGTCATGCGACATTAATTATTCGTTGTGATTGGTTAAACCAGGTTAATTGTTTGGCTAAATAGGCTATTGAACACACCGTGAAGCGAATAAAACCCAATGCCATATTTTCACATTTATTCTTCCAAACGTAGTTGGCTGGAATTATGTAGTCATCCGAATAAACACTTAACACCAGGCAGTCGCTGTGTGTTCTCTCTCTGTGTCTGTGGCGCTGCCTAGCGCTGCAGCGCTGTCTGCGATCCGTCAGACAAGAGCATAAGAGCAGCGCAACATGGCATTACTGTCTTATGTCAGCAACACACGTGTAAATACACGATTATCGCGGTCTAGAAAATGGCCGACCGACCGACCGACCGACCCACCGACCGACCGACCGACCCACCGACCCACCGACCGACCGACCGACCCACCGACCCACCCACCGACCCACCCACCGACCGACCCACCGACCCACCCACCGACCCACCCACCGACCCACCGACCCACCCACCGACCCACCGACCCACCTACCTACCTACCTACCTACCTACCTAAATCGATATAGTAATTATCGCGACAGGCCTTGTCTTGGGTGAAGGACATTCAAAATGTTAACAGGCAGACGCTCACCTTCTCTTTCTTGGTGGTGCTGTTTGCAGTACAGCCTGCAGCATGAAAACATGTAGTAGCAGCCAGGAATTACAATTTTACAGCAGAATTATCATTATATTATAAATAATATTAATTACATGCACTCATACACTGATAATCTCTGAAATGTAAATTTAATTTAATAATCTAACAGGTACAACAAATAAACATATCAACATAATTTTAAAGAGATCTTGAACTAACGTGTATTTTCCATCGTCTGCATTTTCGTCAGTATGCGCCCCGTGCTCAATGGCACACGGGTAATGGAAAGTCTTCTTGCATCGTTTAACTTCACAGCCAGCAGTGGCACCCTTTACCCTACACTTGTGACAGCGCTAATGCAAAACAGAGTCACTGTGTGCTTTACATGTGGCTAAATAACTAACGAACTGCACACATCCATGCACGTGAACAAATGAACAACAAAAAGTGTTATATACACGCAACATTACCAGAAACCTGCCACGTTTGAACTCTTCCTGCACATCTTCTGCAGAAAATCCAAACAAGTCGTCAAATTCTGGAGAATTCCGGCAATATATGCCAGATGAATATAGCTGAAAAACATAAGCACAGCATATTAATGGTATGCACTATGCACAATCATAATTCAAACATAACTGCAATGTCTTCTTATCAAATTTTTGTTTTCCTCACGGAAAATATTTCCATAGACAGTTATGAAAACAAAAAATAATGGAAAAACAATATTGTTGCATATAAACTCTGCATGCAGTGTTCTGTTATTGGTGATTGTAATTTCAGCCTTCACTCCATGTGTGGTATATCATAATGAGCGAATTAAGTCCACTCTAAAGCGTGGAATTGTTTGACAATTAAAATGCTATTTGGGATTGCATTTTCATTTGGATTTAGTTCTTTATGGACTTCCATAGTAAGAGGCAGGTCCCCAAACATGTGTAACCCTTAAACTCATGCCACATGCAACATTAACCCAAAAACACAGTCATTACAATATTTTCAACTGATGTGCTCTATAATGTGCACTGTACATTTTTAATGAATGTGAAAACTATCAAAGTGGTGACACGCTTTTGGAACGGGCCTCAAGTGGCCATTCGAGGAACTGCAGATGTTAGCACTTTCATGTTGGATTAATTTGAAAAACCGACTCACACATATATACTCCCCTTTGTCTTGGCTCAATTTTAACCAACTATGACATCTCGCTGAGATTAGAAATCTACGGTTAACTTTTCAAGAGAAACGTTGATATTTTGAAGCCTATGATTTTGTTAACATTAGACCTCATCATCCCCACGACTCTGGAGACCGCCTTGTTTTAGACGGGGGGGGAGGTGGAGAGTCAGAACTCTTGATCTTGAACATCTAGTTTTCTTTCGCCATGTCTCACGTTCCTTTCAACACACACGTAAGCCGTTCGCCGTGAGATAGGTTGGTAATCTGAGACGCTAAATAATTTGGTTTTGCATAAGCAAATAATTTCGGGATGGCCCGGCGGTATCATGGCTCGTAGGCTACATGAACCATGTAGCCTACGAGCCATGATGGTACAAGTACTGTAGCATGATACAAATGCAACCAGTCTATACAGCTCACACACTAAACATATTTGGGGCCCAGGGTTTACTTCGATTTGCAAAATATTGATTCCAGGTTTGAAAATAAAAAAACAAACAAAAAAAAACACACACATCGTGGAAGCTTACATTATTGGAAAAATGATCTTAGCTGCAGTCAATGCAATGGCTAATCATATTCTTACCAGACAGTTTTGATGGGCAGCAACAGTATCTTTGATAGACAATGGTCCGGTAATTGTGTTTTCATCGGATCTCTGACATAGTATGCACACTATGTGTGGATGGCCCATAGTAGCTAGCGAAGTTATTTTACAGCATTCTGCCTGCTGCCTCACGTACGTCGCTTAGTAGGAGGTTGCCAGGTTGTACATAAAACCTCATTGCCGTATGTACTTTTTGTGCATTGGACACATTCCTAATTATACAATAACAACGGCACAAAACATTTCTAAATGCAAATTGTTAACTCAATAAAGTTATACATATACTCCACGCTATATTTAATAATAATTTCAAATAACGTGTGGCTCAGTTAAACATTAAACTGCTTACCTGGCAACACTTCAGTTTCGTTTCGTGAAATATTTCCATAATATAACTATATTTTATTTAGTTTCGTGAAATAATTCCATAATATATATTATATATATATTTTTTTTTTTACTATTTAACAACTCAGAACACAGACTCTTAGACCATAATGTTGATTGTCTTATCAATGTATCTTTATAAAAAGAAGACACGTCACAATTTGGTAAAATTGCCATAAAACGTAGATCTCAAGCAACCATTTAATGACAGACTGAAAATAATTAATATATACATTCAGAACATCATCCTTCCGCGTGTGTTCAATCACAGAAATAAAGGGAATACGCTCTGCTCTATACATCGGTTTCTGATTATTCACATGAGAACTTTGCGAATTGCAGTAGGGCCTAATATGAGACACTCAAGAATAACGTGTTTATGATTAACTTGTACATTACAACCATGACTACAACACACAAAACCATATTTGAATATATAATTGGAAAAAAACAACAACAGAGGGGTAGAAAGACACATATGCATATGCGGATTAAATATGTTCCTTTAAAAAAATATATGAACACTTATAAAAACCAGTTCACAAAATGATGACTTATTGTGACAATATAACTTGTGCAATAATTCGATTAACTCTTATTTATTTACACAGTCACTTATTCCTTTCCTCCATCAAACTAATACAAAAAAAAAAGAATATATGCACCCATTTACGAGATTTAAGAGGTGTAGAGCCTTCTAGACAAATGTCATCCACTTCAGGAATCTCTAAAGCAATAATCCTGCTCCACTTCAACGTGAAGGCCGCTAGATGCACCAACCGAGAACAGCCCTGCTGGCCTTTGCAAACATCTTATGAAATTATAATCATGTGGATTATTTTTCCCTTATAGTAACATAATAACAAAACATGAATATAAAGCAAAGTGATTGGACTGACATAGCTGGATAATAATCTAGGCCAGAGGTCCTCAATGTTTTTTAGGCCAAAAACAGGCCAACAATTTTTAGGGCGACTTATAGTGCCATCTATAAAAGTAGGCCAGTAAATCACAAATACAATTATTGACAGATTTATATATTAATAGCACAGGTTGTGTTTATGTTACGTATACTTTCTGACATTTTTGGGGAAAAAAAGAAAAGTAGTTTTGGATGAAATCATTTGGAGGATTCCCTGAAGTACCTCTGAGGACCCCCTAGGAATCCCGGACCCCCTGTTAAAGACCTCTGGTCTAGGCTACTGTCTCTTCACCACGTGAAGGCCCAACTTTCAGCTCTATAACACATGGTACCATCTTATTGTCTGCGGATGGTAACTATAGCCTACAGAGTTCGGTGGAGAAAATGATTTTGAATTATAATTATCTTTTGTTGAGTAGCAATGTTGGCAATAGCATCAGTCTACTGATGCTACGGTTTCTAACACCACTGATTGGTAGATGGAAGCCAGACGCTCCACGGTAACTCCCATGGAGGCTTAACAGGAGATATATTCAGGGCTTGATGTCAGAGAAGCTTGTATACGGCTCACTGCAGCTCGAGGACGTGCTGAGGTTTCCAGAACCACTGCCTTCTGTCACACACACACACACACACACACACACGTTAAAATGTAGTATGATCTTTAAATATTAATCTGCTTATATTATTATAATAAATAATAATAAATCCAACTATAAATAAATATAACTATATAAATAAATACAAATTATGTAATATGACATACAAGCAATTACCTGAGCTGGTGAGAGACTGACAGGACAATGATTCTCCAATCAGAGTTAACAGATTAGCTGCAGCAACCCAGCCCTCCTTATTAGTCGCCAGGTTACGCACAAACCTGCATCGACAACAGAAATGTCAATAAGGACAGCCATGGCAAGGACAGGACATGTATTTGTTTTGCTCCTATGAGAGCCTCCTACGCTAGCATCCTCCTACGCTAGCATCCTCCTACGCTAGCATCCTCCTATGCTAGCAGCCTCCTATGCTAGCAGCCTCCTGCGCTAGCATCCTCCTATGCTAGCAGCCTCCTACGCTAGCATCCTCCTATGCTAGCAGCCTCCTGCGCTAGCATCCTCCTATGCTAGCAGCCTCCTGCGCTAGCATCCTATGTTAGCAGCCTCCTGTGTTAGTATCCTCATATGCTAGCTCTTCCTATGCTATATCTTCCTATGCTAGCAGCCTCCTGTGCTAGTAGCCTCCTGTGCTAGCTCTTCCTTTGCTAGATCTTCCTATGTTAGCATCCTCCTATGCTAGCAGCCTCCTGCGCTAGTAGCCTCCTAAGCTAGCTCTTCCTATGGTAGCAGCCATGCCCTAGCAACACGTCAATAGACCCACCAGTGCCCGTCAATCCCTTCCTTCACTAGCTGCACCACGTCGCTGCTCCGTACATACAGCTCCTGAGCGCCGTCTTCGTAGTCTGACAGCACAGTGTATTTCCCGGGGCACTGTAAAGTAAGGGGGGTGGTGACAAGTTTTAAGTTCCAGTGGAATTTCATTTGACTTCACTGCGATCACACTAGACTAGGCTAGAAAGCTCAATACAGCAACATGTCTGTCCAGTAGGACAGTGACTTTAAAGACTACAGACTGCAGGGACAGACCGCAGGGACAAATAAATGACGTCGTATCGTAGCAAAAGTCTGGGCAGAACATATTGAGCAGAGCAAGAGGCGCAAATGCATGGCCACTTCCACGTTTCAATTATGCGGCGGTAGGGTTTCCACCCGTCCCGTATAATACGGGATGGTCCTTTATTGAACGATAAAATGCACAGTCTCTTACTGAGTCAATACGAGACGCAATTTGTCCCGTATTTTCGTGCACAACCTACTCAAATGAAAACACTACGTTTACATGCTTGGAATGACTTGAGAATGAATAAAACCGTATGAGTTTCACAAGACCTAACGGAGAAGTGATTCCGTCACTCAACATCATCATTGTTGCTCTGGTTACGGAGACTCAGACGCGCCATGCACAGGCTTATACATTCATGTTGTCAAAATCGTTACCCCCAGCTCAAGTGAAAAGGAGACTGTAACCTACAAAGACACCGCGCATAAAAAAAACAACTGATTGTCGGCCCGTTGAAGGCCTGCAAACTTCATTAAATCAATCTGTTAACGTCAGTTTAGCATGTGAAGTTTGCGTTCACCTGGACGGACCGTTATCTTGTACGGGGGGGACAAGAGGTAGGTAAACCCCTTACAATTATAATAGCTGAATAGTAATAATAGCAACTACTCTTTCCTTTACATTCATGTTGAGTGTAGCAGAGGACTTTGAAATAGATGCATAAAAAGCAAATATTGGTGGATACAATTTACAATACAAACAGAATGCAAGAAATTGCGTCTCCTGGGGAACGACCCCAGACCCCCTATTTTATTTGTTCACCAAATGATTGCCAGGTGTCCCTTATTTTTACATATCGAAGGTGGCAATCCTATGTGGGCTGGGGGGAGGGTAATATCCCCCCCCCCCCCCTTATGCAGACCAAAACAATCCAGCGCTTCATGCAAGCCAATGCAAAATGTTGGTGACGTAAGGCGACACGCCCACTTAGACGCCCCTATAGAGATGAATTACATTGCGTGTGTTCTTAAATGTGGTGCAGGCTACGCGTCGCTCACCAGTTTCTTGACACACTCGTCCTCTGGGTCAGAGTTCAGAGGATCCTCGGCACTAGAGTAGCCATCGTTCTCCTCCGACGCGTCCATCGACATAGAGGCCTTATTCCAGCCTGGAGAGGAAAAGTTTTACAATATTCGTTTGCAGGGCACTATAGCACATGAGTGGATAGAGCAGTGAGAGATCTACAGGTATGGAAATGTTGAGGGGGAAGTGCCATAGAAAAAACTTGAATAAAAGATAGTGAATCCCAACCAGACACCCACTTCACCCACTCCATGATATGCTGGTCAAACATAGGAGTACCTTCAGTGACAGACTACTTCTTCCAAAATGCTCTACA